>JAYGXS010000848.1:0-18607 GCA_036362985.1 Ligula intestinalis
TTGTTATCACTGGTTTGGCGTACGCGTGACTACTGGATACGGTCGAAGAAAGCAAAGGACGAAACACTTTTGAATTGTCAAATTTTTAATCTTCTCAGTACAATAAGGTAGGTCGGGCACTCTCGCCGCGCCAGTCATCCAGACGTAGTTTTAATTCTGCCTTTTGCACGCATAGTTAAGTACCGGCAATATTTTTCAGTAAACAACATATCAATGTGGAATATGCTGCCCAAAAGTATTAAAACCCAGCAAAACTACCCTATGCTTAAGAGAGCTATAACTAGTTTTCTACATTCGGTACAACTTTCACGAATTTTGGGTGCTGACTCTGTGGAATCTCTCTTTCACTCTGATGGCGTTCGTGGACTTTGAACCCCACCAGGCTTCATGCTGAAGATAATGCTGCTGAAGCAGCAGCCCGCAGTCTGCTAACCTTTCAGTCGATAGCGCGCAACTTTTGCCGACAGCCATTGAAGGAAGACTGAGAACACTGTGTTCTTGTGCCAACCCTCTCCGTCTGGAACTTATGTCCTTAAACGATATGAAACATTTCTCCTGCTGATGAGTCAACTCGGCTTACAACTGTACATTCATTCCGTTTTTTTTATCATACCTTTGAAGGCATGTTTTTTTCACTTTAAACAAACTCCCTATCTCGCCCATTATTGACAAAACAAAAACCTGAAACAAAACCAATACTGGCTGCAACATAGGGAGTTTGTTTTAGGTTTTTTCCGGTCTTCGAGGGGTTTGAAGGCGCCCAAGAGGTGCATTACCAACTCTTTACAACTGCCTGTAAACTGGCATAATAAACATATTATTATTATATGCCGATGTCGTTCGCTACTACTTCTGCTTGACGACTTTGTCGCCATAGTTGGCTGACCATGCAGACGGTTTCCCACAAGTTTCCTACCACTCCCAATCACTTCGTTTCCACCCACCTCAGCGCTTGCATAAAGGTTTCACATCCTTGTTGCTGCGTGCACTTTCGTCTTCCACTATCGTCTAAGCGCGTTTCAAACTGCCTTATGTCGAGCTTGCGGCAGTCGTTAATAGTGTTTCACGTAGACAGGTTAATTACACCAAAACAATCTATTCGTGTCGTTTTTGAAGGCTTCAAAGTAGCCTACGCATTCCGATTTACCATTTGCCCCTACCTTCGTACATCCAACCTACATTTTCTTAATTTGCGATAAGTTACCTTCTCTGTTTTTTCCGGTAATGCAGTCAGTCGTTCACATAATCGGCCGGCAGTCCAACGAACTACTTTATACTTTACGCGGATTACCATAGGTACTTACACGACCAGTCCTGTGGCTTCAGCCGTTCAGTTGCCACGGACCACCTATGCTTCTTGTCTTACAATTTCTGTTATGTCCAACTCCGTAGGCGACTCGCTAAGCAGTCTCCGCCAGCAAAGTTCCTCTCAGATCCATTTCCAACCTCGAAAACTTCCGCTACCACCGACGTCGGTGGAAGCGTACAGCTCTTGCATCTTCCATTTGACCTCCTCATTACCTGGCACTTTAACAGCTTTTGTAAGCGGCAAGGCGTGTTCTGGGGGAGTTAAGGTCACACCAATTGCACCTGCCAGCGCATTGGTCTGCCCGTTCCTACGGCTCCGCCGTTCCGCGCTTTACACTTATGTGTTTCTTCCACGCGTACCAGGCACCTGCTCGCAGCGGTCGCAGCAGATGTCTGCACAGCCTCTTCAGTTACGTAGTTGCCCCGGACCCGCTTTACTTCTTGCCGATGTCTTGCACTTCCACTTATGTCCGTCACCGCCCGTGACTCGTTGAGTTTCCCACGACGAAAGGTTACCCACCTGGTGACTTCGTATCCTAAGCCATGCTTTCCTTGCACGCCATTGGGGCAGGCCGCAGGTCTGTCTCTCGTGTCCACTGAGCACTTACGCCCCAAAGCCTGTCAAAGGCAGATTAAGGTCGCGTACGTGTGTTCACTATCTGTCTGTTCCATCTGACCAATCACTTTGCAAGGTCTTATTGCAGTGATTGCATACGCTTAGACTCCCGGAACCGGCGACCTCACTGCCGCTATGCAGACTCCGGAGACGGCGACCCTACTGCTGGACTAGGACTTCAGACTGGCCAACCTTCACGGTTAGACTGCACTCGTCTGGGATTCAATTACTCATTTCTCTTGCCCGTCTCCTTCTGCACTTAAGTAAGTTATTCATAACATTCACATTGACAAATTCAGGAGATGAATTAACAAAAATACGTTTGTTTTCGATAATTCTCACCAGGCCTTTACATTTATATGGTTATTAAGTAAACAATCTATGTGGGCTGGTAGAAAAAATTGAACGGTTGTCCGAGCAGGGGGATGGAGGAATGGGGACGGAACGGGGGCAAAACTTTGATCAGCGTTAGGATGAACTGGTAGTCGGCTGAGGTGCTAAGCTGCTGGCTGTTGAATTAGCAGCTTTTTACCATGGTAACTGCGACGCCGCGACGAAATTATTTGGGCGCACAGGAACGGTCAGCGTAGCCTAGTGGTGGCCGCTTCTGCCGTAGCCAACAGACGCTGTTCAAGAAACTTTTAATAACTTGAGGGTACTCTGTAGATCACTCGGAAGGCCTCTTTGGCATCCACACGATGGCCAGAGTCTACCAGATGCACTAGAATGGAACTGTTTACACCCATTAGTTTGCCCTTTCCTAACCATGCTGGAATGTATTCTCGTAATCTTTTGGACAAACGCCAGCCCGTGCGACCAATACATCCAGCCCCACAGGAGCAGGTAAATAATTATATGCACATAGAGGTGGTCGGGGCTGGCAGTTTGTCATTGACTTCTCCGTATAGGATGGGAGTAGTCCGGAACGGTACATGGGCTTTGGCTGATGGGAAGGTGGTTGGTACAGCTTGACTCAAGTGCCTCTTTAGAAGTTCGCTTGGTCCGTTTCGTTGAAATGGGGCCCTGATGAATACTCGCTCATTTGCTGCTGTTAACACTGCGTGTTTTAAATAAATTAATTAATTTTATATTGTAGGCCCGGAGGGCCTCGTCATTGCAAACTAAGTGCTGTGGAAAAATAAATTCAAAGTTGATAAATGCTGCACTCCGTGAGCAACCACATAGGCAGCGGGAGCGTTTAGTAATGTAGGCAGATATATTCATATTATCCCAGCATATCGTCATCTTAAAATAATAGTCAAGACTCTCTGAAACGCATGGTGAACTGAGGAGGAAGCAGTGAAAAAAACTCCTAACATTAAAATGGGGGCAGAGTTCAGCAGACCCCAACTGAAAAGAAACTTAGGAGAAAAAACTTGGTGGCCTCCCTGTCATGTGCTTGGCGATAAATCGACTGGGATACCCATTTTATCGAAATACGCCTTCAACAATCCTTAGTTCCTCTTCTATGCTATCTTTCAAGCAGATTTTTTTCGCCCTTTGCGTAAAACGTCGTACTTAATTACATTTGAAGTTTAACGGTAGGAAGCTAGCAAAATGGATGTTTTGCCCAGACCACATCTTCTAACAATATACCTTCCATTGAATCCTCCCATCAGCCCTTGTACACAGTAGTACATCAAGGAATGGGAGCGATCCAGATTATTCTTTTACTGTTAACTTGATAGATGGGTGCGCCTGATCTATATTTTATTTACTTAATTACCTGATGAGAATTATCGAAAACAAACGTATGCTCGCCAATTCATCTTCTGAATTATTCATAAATCTTAGGCCTCCACGCTTATTATTTATTTTTTTATCGTATTTGTAACCATTAAGATATGTCCATCATCTATTTCCCGGCCGGACTACTTCATATTCTACATTGCTGACCCCGACATTCTGCATATCCCACACCCACATGGTGCCCGCCAAAACTATGTCAACTATCGCATCTTTCATTTTTTTGCTTATTGTCGCGCACACTTGCTGCTGCTACTAGAGCCAAAGTGTGCTGTACAATTCATTTGACCACACCAGTAGTGGTCTACGCGGATTGCTCTCCACGTTACCGTGGCTTCATCGGTATTTTCATTACTTATCCGTCCACGCTATACCCATGTGCACTTCTCACTGCATAATTGCATGCGAGTAAGCAGTCGCCGACTGCCTCATTTGACTGACAATGGTGGTATGGACTACTACTCCGTCGACCCCGAGCTAGTCAGCAACACATTTCCTCCTTCTAGCTTCCCATAGTTTACAGCCGCTCCTTTTGGGTCGACAAACAGGTTTCGATACGGATTAATTTTCATTCAGCACAATCCTCGGATATTTTACTGTGCACATTCAGTATATGTAACGTTTTCACTTCATTAAGCAGCACAAGACTTAATAGGGCTGCCTACAAGTCATGATTTAAGACAAACGCCTGCTGCCAAAATGAGACAGTTAATATTACATGCAAGCACAATAATTTTTCTCAATGTTAAATGAAAGCCCAACATTTATTTCTTTCGGTCGTTTTTCACCGCGGAAACTGCCTTTGTCGCAACTGGCAACGAGATCGCAGGAGTGCTAAATATTGACGACATTCTGCTTGAAGAAGAAACACTTTTCAAGAACTAAAAATCTTGAAGGAGTGTTTATCTCCCGGTCCAGATGAGATTCCTGCAAAATTGCTCCATGAGCCCGCTAGAGAGCTGGCTAAACCGTTATCAATTACGTGCCAGTAAAAGTTGTATACTGGCATTCTTCTTCCAGATTGGAAATCACCGCACATTACGCCGCTTTACAAAGGTGGTAGTTGTGCAATTGCGAACAACTACAGACCCGTTAGTCTGACCTCCATATGCTGCAAAGTAATGAAGCAGAGCAGCAAAAGCTGGACAAAGGAAATTGATGAGAAAGGCACTGTACATGCGGCCTACGTTGATTTCCAGAGGGCCATAGACAGTGCTCCACACCAAAGCCTGCTGCACAAGTTGAGACTGTTTGGTATCGGGACAAATTTCGGCAAGCATGATTATAGAGGCCAAAAACTCCCGTCGAATTTTAATAAAAATCTACTTTCAAATGCTCGGTAGCTTAACTTTAAATTTTTCGTTACATTCCACCTATAGGAGGACTAATTTCCATTTTATTTTTAATTCTGCCTGCGTAAGATCAAATATCCCTCGACTACATTTCGTATTCTATGCAATAGAGGTTAAGGGTGGTTGAATTTGATTCTCTTAGTTTACGTAAACAAGCATAATCTTATTTAATTGAAATTTTTTGATAAATTCCGCCACAACTACATATTAATTTATGTTCACTAGCCAAGAAGTAAATGTTTAACCACTTAATGCTTTAAGCACTTGGGCGGAGGAATAGATATAGCCTTGGCCCTACTAATCATTCTCCCCAAATTTCTTAAGTGGATTGAGAATTTCCTCGTTGATCGTTCCCAAATTGTGTTCATAGGACGGCAATGATCAAGGCCGGCAGTCATCGAGAATGGAGCCCATCAAGGTTCAGTGTTTGGACTGACCCTCTTTCTCTTGTTTCTTAATGATTGTGTACAGGAATCGGACTGTGAGTGTGCCATGTTTGCAGATGCTGTAAAAATGTGGAAGGTCATTAAGAATGCTGCCTTTGAAGATGAATTCCCGGAAAATAATTGTCGATTGAACGATCAGTCACGCAGATGACTCCTGTCCTTCAGTTCGAACAAATGCACGCTGCTGCGTCTGGAAAACAGAAATCCGGTCCCTAATGCGTGATCCTACTATCTGAACGGCAGCCTACTCCAAGAAGCAGAAACGAAAAAATATCTCGGCATCTGGAGGTCAGACAACCTCAAACCTTCTACGCTATGTTATAAGGCGGCTAAAGCTGTAACTTAAATGTTATATGCCATCACGCGGGTATTCGCAGTTTTTAATGAACACTGTTTCTCGAAAATCTTCGGTACCTTCATAAGGCCTTATCTTGAATGCGCGATTCAAGCCTTGAGACCGTGGATGCGACAGTATTATAACATGCCTCAAAGAGTGCAGCAATGGGCCACAAAATTAGTAAAAGGCCAAGGTACACCACCATATGAGATCCGCATAAAAAACCTTATTCTCTGTGCTCTGAGTTATAGGTTGTTACGCGGAGATTTGATAGGAGCTTCCGCATCGCGCGTGGGTTGGACTGTGCTCTCATGTGTGACGACTTTTTCCCTTTCGCCACTACAACTAATCTCCGGAACATCCCTTCAAACTGTATGTGTTCCAACGACGCTTGTATGTGAGGAAGCATTTTTTCTCCAAACAGGTCGTCAGCCCGTGGAATAACTTACCTGAGGCGAGTGGTATACCTCAGTCTTTGAAATTATTCAAACACCAACTTGATATACATATGTTACAGCACAATGTGAACTTTGTGACAAATTAACCTTGAAACACCAATGCACAATGCAACTGTCTATATTTTCCTGACTGAAAACTTGTGAACATTATTTATAATTCTTGAGATTTTGATAGGACAAATAGGGAGATCAAAGGCGCAAGCCTATTTTGTCTCATATATACTGACCGACTGACTAACCGTTACATCTTCCTTGTTCAAGAGTTCCGTGGCTGTGAGACTTTAGACTGGAAAAAACCTAAGGCAACGCAGTCACACTTGGACATTTTTATCGCAGTGGATGAAGTTTAAAGTTAAAACATTTGCCCTTGAGATCTTCAGGCCTGGTTCTTTAGGGAAATTGAAGACGTGGGAAGCCAGATGGGAGGAATAGCATAGTTTGCAGTGTAGAATAGATTGGAGGAAGTTGGTAGTTGGACGAGAGTGCATATGGCCGCGAGGGCCGGCATCCAAGGTGTCAGAGCGTGGCTGTCGTCACAGTGAGGTTCTGTGTGAGACAGCCTTGAAGGCGCTTGGCCTGACCGGACTGGCATCGATATACACATAGATGCATGAGTGTTATCAGTTGAGCGTTGCACGCGGAATAGGGTCAGTGAATATCTTCTTGACATTGATACTGAAGTCATTTTCCGAAGGTGTGTTCATGCTCGTCAAAAAGTTATTCACAGTAAAAGGGCATGATGTTTTTTTTTAAAATAACATCATTAATGCCTTTCATAGTGCTGCGGACTCAGTGGTGATTTCAAGGAGAAGCTAGTGCAGCGGGCGTTTATTATTTTGATTGGGATGTTAAGGGATATAAGATAGTTTGACGTTACAGTGCTGTCGGCAACTGCATACTATGGTCATTAATGCATGCTGAATGTAGCGAATAAGATTAAAAAGCGAGAAACGAAAGTCAGAGAGATGTCAGTTGCATAAAAGGAAGAGACACTGGTCATATTAACTAACACACGATCAAACAATTTCCTACCTGGAATCGCGCCAAAAGCGTCAACTGTATTAAAAAAACTAGTTGAGTTATGTGGCGTTACAATGTAACGTAATCTTCCATCTTGGTGTAGAGAAAGCTGCGGGCAGATCCCATTTTAATGCCCAATATATTTGGTAGGGCTAGCGAATGGTATCCTCTTCTGATGCGTTCACGTCCTCCTACTTCGTTAGTATACATGCATACCTACACGTTCGTTTGGTTACTTATTCGAACGGGCCAAACACCAAGCACGACCACAGACATCCTCTAAAATGCGTAATTCAGGGAAGGTGAAATATATGAAACTTAATATGCCCATTGACCGAATTAATGAAGTCTGTCTATAGCGAATGGGGTTTTTCTTGAACTCTATTTCAGGTATCTACAATTTTCCACCTGCAATTCATCGAGAGGCCATCGTTGGACAGTCATGTTTTCACTCTTCATTTTTTGATTGGTCGTTGTTGACGTGCGATCTGTGAACACATTAACTGATCGGGGCCTTTGTTAATTACTTTTTTGCTTGGAACTAGCATTTCTTTCAATGACTTATACCCAAAATGCCTGAATCGCTTACCAAAAACCCGAGCAATTCATTCTTAAATGGTTCACTTGTCGATTCCACAGCCGGAAGTTTTAACCAGATGTCAATCACTAATGATTACGGACAACAGCGTTTATCCACAGGAGCCAATTCAAGTTCACTTTCATCATCTTCAGCCACCTTTTTGTACGGGGATCCAGCGGTCACAAGAATGGTTGCCGCACCAGCGCCTCCCGTACGCTCATCTAGTACTCTGTAAGTACCTACTCTTATTGATTCGGCTAATGGACGTCTGCAGAAAGTTCATTATTTAAATTAATGATTGGTCATTGACTTATATCTTTCACACAGTGTTTCTAATCGGGCGTTTAATGTTTGTACAAGAAGTTGCTTTTGTTAGCAAATGGCTTGCTATGCATTGTATGTACTCAAACCTTTTGATGAAGTAGAGAACCAAAGAAGTAGCTTTTCTTAAGTGCATAATAAAGAATGTATCTTCGGTGTTAATCGGGTCGTTTTACAGCACGTCCTCAGGATTCGTGCGCTTTGCCCTTAGACTGAAGGCTCCTGTTTTGTTTCTATCTCATATATGAGGCGTATATGTCTTCAATGGCTGATCGCGTCCTTTAATGCTTTTTTAGTTGAGCATTATGTCACAATCAAGCAAGTTGTTGATCGATGTTCTGTGTTTCGCTATCTGGGAACGTTGTTAAGTTTCAAATGCGCCTCACATTCTCGCTCTGTCCTTTGTAGTATCGTTTGATGCGCCTAAGTTACAGATGCTAGCTCCACTAGTTCTGCATTACCAATCGTATTTTACGGTTGCTCTATCCTATTTAGACTATCTGCTTATGAAATGGTTTATTTGTTTCCGTTGGCAGGCCAGTGCGTGTTCAGATACCTGACTGCAGGGCAACCATCCATAAGTTCTAGTTGGTTTTCGGACGTATGATTTATTTTTAGCAACTGTTCGGTTATTGTTCCGACCCACATGATCCTCCCTTACTGTTTTTTCTGTTTCTCATGCTCCTTGACAGGGAATTTTCTCC
The DNA here is from genome assembly GCA_036362985.1 of Ligula intestinalis. Taxonomy (NCBI): domain Eukaryota; kingdom Metazoa; phylum Platyhelminthes; class Cestoda; order Diphyllobothriidea; family Diphyllobothriidae; genus Ligula; species Ligula intestinalis. The sequence goes on from JAYGXS010000848.1 coordinate 8,889, forward strand.
TAGGCATTGGATTAGTTGTTCTTTCTCATTGCGAGATACATGTAGCAGTTGTGGAAAGTAAGCTTTCACCAACCATGTCTGTATAATTATAACGTAGGATCAAACTAAGAAAAAGTAAAACACTTCTAACCAAGTAATAGTTTATTATCTGCTTTCAACAGCCTGACAAATAAGTGAGTACCATTAACCATTATAATGTTCTAAATCTGGTAATAGAGCCAGATGTGCTTTATTTGGTTCTGACAATATCTTGCATAGTTAGCCCGAATGCCATCCATACATCCTACTTTACTGATTCTATGTACTTCTTTCTACCCACTTGTCGACCGTTAATGATCAAATACTCAGAATATATGCATTTCACTGAGGTCTTGATAGGTACTTTCCGGCTAAGTTTTAAAGGACGTTCTCCATCGCTTCCGGTGAGCGGAAGATATTTCCACTAGAGTGGTAATGCTGAATTCAGGACGAGCGATGGACTGCAGATTCAAACTTCCTCACACGCCTTTTTACTGCCTGCGACATCTATGCGTTTTCTCGAAAAATGACCAAGCTGATGGATTAAGAGTTGCGATAGTCAAACTATTTATTTGCCATGCATGTAGGCACCATTCACAACCGTAGTTAAAATTGGCTGTACGCAAACCTGTTAAACACGACAATTAATTTTAGTTGGAATTCACCTTAAAGAATATTCAAAAGGCGACGAAATCTCCGCGAGCAGGATCAATTCACGTAGCGATATTGTCTCCGTTCAGTCCTGTAGTTCTACAAGCTTACGGTGTTTACCAGAAAACTGGTTTGGTCTAGATAAAAATTGCCTGTCAGTAAGGTTGGTTTTCGCAGTACTAGCGATAAGTTGTCTGATGTAGCAGATTAATTGACTTAAGTGACCAATTTCTCAAGGTCTTCGTAGCCAGGCGCTAGTAAGGCATTTGTGTAGTCAGTCGAATTTGGTCAACCGATGCACTGGGAAAGTTTTACATAGCCAACCTCGGATAGAGCGCTTTGTAGGATGCAGTTGATAGCGTACTTAAATCGGATGAGCCGCCAGACGGATACTTGATGATCGATTCTTGACCAATGTAGTAGATAACGGCACGGGCGCACGCACGGCAACGGTATGCCCTGATAACTGTTCATAATTCCAGTTGATCTTGTTCACCCATACCACACATTGTAGGGGCTCCTGGTACTGGCAGTGGCAAGTATGGACATGGCCTAGCAGGCCTAGACAACATGCTGGACTTACCGCCGTCGGTGTTCGAAGTTGGTTGCTTACTGGGCACATATCATCTGGTCACCGATCGCACAGCAATGCTGCACTGTCGCATGCCAACGCGGAATCCGAATCCGAGACCAGCTCTGAATTGATGATAGGCAGTAGAAGTGCAAATAATAATCTCAATGCCAAATTTGTTTGTTCCATTGACCCCATCGCCATTGCAATCTCCTGAAATTTCTTTTATTCTAGAAAAAAAGAAAGACCCGTCCTGGCACCATCCAAGCCCCTTCCTACGCCTCCGGGCAAGGGAGATCGAGAAAAGAAGAAAAAGAAAGGTATGCGTTCTATTAGTACTTTATTTTTACGCAATCTATGATTATTTTCAATAGCTTAAACTACATCGTATTGATTCTTTAGTTACGGCTGACCCCAGCGTACTCGCCCTATCTAATTTTCGTTTCCACTCAGGCACCCAAATTCCAATTTTGTTGTAGGCTTATATGCCATGCCCAAATCCGTGAGCGGCGACGATCTAGCCCTATTTACTGCTTGCGTGTGTTCCTCGCGAGCCTGGCCTAAAACGTCTGGTAATATTTCCGCTGCCCCCCCCCCCCCGTAGTTACGTGCTCTGTTTACACTGTAGTTTACGGACACGAGCCTATAGTGTGCGTGTGTGCGTGCCTCGCCCGTGTGCTCCTAACAACCTCACCTAAACCTTTTGGCAGCGGTCTGCATCCTGGTACCCTGACCTTATGCGCAAGTACACGCATCCACCTAACTGCTGCCTCTCGATTCGTCCGTCTAACCTCTGTACCGTTTGTGCAAATGTTTACAAAGCTGGCCTCTGAGCGGTGATAGACAGAGAACGCACACCAGCCCTCTCACCTGACAACAGCGCTTTCTACCCCGCCATTTCCGTTAGCAGTTAGGATATAATCGGCTTCTCAATGTTTTATTTTAGCATTCCCTGGTGTGGGTCAGCTCTTGCTCCAGCCAACGACAAACCACCGTCGCCGTCGCGTAAAATGCAACTAAACGTTCGGGTGTCGCACACATGTCTACATGCGTTCTGCTTCATGCCGGTTGAATTTTACAGCAAGATAGAGACAACCACGCGCCTGATGTCGTCTACGCTCGACTTGAATCAGTCTTACTGCTAGTAGATGGTGCGGTTTTTGTTGTAACGGAAGCCTAGGCCGATATATCACCGTCCAATATCGCCTTGTGTGAGGCCCCAAAGGAAGAACACAACAAGAAGTGTGCAACGGCAGAAGTCGTTTTGTGTAATAAGTGCAACGTATTTAGGACAACAACCCGTGTAACGCGATGTCCAATGAGCCAATCAGCTCACCTCCTAAAATAGTCGCCGGTATTATTGGCTGTTGGTTCAGTGAGTGAATGTAGCTAAAAATTCAAATTATTGATTGATTGTCTAGCACTATGCGTTAGCTCGCGCATAGGCCGATCAATAGCCTATTGTGGACGCGGCTACTTGCTGCCGCTGTGCTAGCCGTTGCGTATCTCCTAACAGTTTTTGCCTTAAAACTCGTGGCTTCGAAGCTTGCTAGCTGGCGGGATAATGGGGCCCTTAGGAATGAGAGCCAGGCTTCGGTGCTTTCCCCCTTAATTGAACCTTATGGGGGCTTGTCGCCTCCAAGATCCTGGATGTGAGAACGGAAAGTGGAATGCGTACAGCGTGAGTCATCGCTGCTCTCTGTGAAGAAAATGTTCGTCCCCATCCCTTCCAACTGTCTGACTCTCAGGTGGCCTAGCGATGGTGGGAGTGCTTGTGGAATACGCTGCGTCCGGCCAACATGCAGAACTACTCTTGCAGACTGTGCCTGTATTCAAAATTCCCAAGAAATCTTGTGGTGTCTCCTTACCTTACTACGACCACTGCTACGGCGTCCGCGGGAACCGACGCGCTCCGCAACCCTTGTCCGGTGGTGCGGGCGAATGACGTGCAAGCTGGACTGCTAAAAAAACGGACTCTTCGTATTGGATGCTGGAATGTGCGAACATTTCTGGAACCTGGTACTCAAAGTCTGACAGCGCACAGTCTCCATGAATATCAAGTGGATGTTTGTTGCTTGTCAGAGGTCCGACTCCCCGACTCAGGCGCCCGAGAAATCAAAATCCCGGGGGTCGATTCTCATTTCACCTTGTATCACAGCGGTCCGAGTGACTCATCTGGTAGACACGGTGTGGCTATTGCCCTCTCGGAAAAAGCTAACCGTGCACCTCCTAGCATGGGAACCAGTCAACGACCGAATGGCATGTGTTCGGCTAAAAGGGCATTTTACGAACATCTCGGTCGTATCTGTGTATGCACCTACGTCGGCAGCTGAACAGCAAAAGAAAGATAATTTCTACTCGCAGCTGCAGGAGCTAGCTGAACGACTCCCTCGCCGAGATCTGCTAATTGTTGCCGGGGACTGGAATGGCCGGACTGGGCCCGGTGACCCGACAAACAGCCACCTTGGTCGTTTTGGGCTTGGCTCTCGAACGGACAATGGTGAGAGGATGCTGCAGTTTGCCGAACAGAACCGACTTTTTGTTACCAACACATGCTTTCAGCATCGTCACAAACATCTACTGACTTGGTATTCGAACGATGGCCGTACCGCCAGTCAGATCGATTTCATTCTAGTTGGTTCACGGTTTCGCAGCTGGGTCCACGATAGCAGCTCGATGCGAGGTGCCGAAACTGGTAACGTCCACGGGTCTGACCATGTTCTTGTTCTCACGCACCTGAAGGTTCACCTCTCATCTGTGCCCAAACTGCCACGTGCGAGACGCGTTGATGTCGCAAAGCTCCGGCAAACCAACACTACCGAGGCTCTAAGCACAGAAATCCAGTCCCGTCTTATGACCCAGGCTGACAACGAGGGCAGTAGCAAGTGGCCATCACTTTGGAAATCCATCTATGGGACAGCTGAGAAGATTCTCGGATTCACTCAGCGACGCCGCAGTAACTTGATCAGCGGAAGAATTCTGCAGCTATCGGCCGAGACGACTCGAGCCAGGTCCCGGAACGATGCCTCCTTCCGTCAACTTCGAAAGCTGACAGCAAAGTCGGCTAGAGATGATCGGCAGAAGTATTGGTCCGAAACGGCGACTTCTATGGAGCAGGCTTCTAATGTGGTTGACACCCGAAAATTGTACCAAATCATACGTCAGGTTAGTGGTAAGCCCCCGACACTCTGTGATTCTGTTCGCGATGTGAATGGAGGATTTATTGCCGACAACTCGGCCAAGGTCGATCGCTGGCGTGCACACTTCGAGCACCTACTCAACTTTGACGAACAACCCATCACACCCTCCCTCTCCTCCACAGCGGATTTTCAATCCTCTCCTGCCTACGCAGTGTCGTGTGGCATCCCTTCCGAAGACGAAGTTACCGATGCAATGCAGAGGCCGCGCAACAACAAGGCGTGTGGAGAGGATGGTATTTCTGCAGAAATCTACAAGTCCTGTGTCGACACCTTGGCTCCTCGGCTCCATGAGGTGATTGTACAGGCGTGGCGAGAGGAGACCGTTCCCGATGACAGGGGCTCAGGTATCCTTGTAACTGTCCACAAGAAGGGACATAAGACAAGATGCGAGAACTACCGTGGCATAAGTCTTATCGATGTTGCTGCAAAGATCTTCGCTGTTGTTCGTCTCAGGCGCTTCCAGTCTGTACGTAACTCCAAGACACGACCCAACCAAGCCGGATTCCGAGCTGGGCGTGGATGTGTGGATCAAATATTCACACTGAGGCGCACTCTATAATTCCGCCATAGCTACCAGCAACCGACGGCCGTTTGCTTCGTTGACTTTGCCGCCGCATTCAAGTCCATCCATCGTGAGTCCCTGTGGCGAATAATGGAACTGGATGGAGTGTCGACCAAACTCATTGCGATGATTAAGGCCTACTATCGGTCTACCACCGCACGAGTCCTGGTCCACAACAATCGTTCGATATCCGGTCTGGTTTCCGACAGGGCTGCGTCCTTTCGCCCATTCTGTTTAACTACGTCATTGACTGGATTCTCGGCAAAGCCCTACATGAAAAGGACGGTGTTGAACTTGCACCCAGACGCCGACTGATTGATCTTGACTACGCCGATGATATTGCGCTGTTAGCCTCAAACTTTGATGGTCTACAGTCAGTAGTGTCGCGGTTAAATGAGATCGCTATGTCGGTAGGCATGTCCATAAATTCTGGAAAGACGAAGTTTTTCTCGAGCTGCGTCCCTGACCAGGAAAATGCACCCCTGGGGATTAATGGCCATCAACTTGAACAAGTAGACAGCTTTAAATACCTCGGGGCGAGGCTGCTACCGAATGGGCAGAGCAAGGACGGCATTGTCTCCCGTATCGATGCTGCTCGATGGGTTTTCTCACTCCTTCGAAAGCGCCTATGGGTCCAACGTGACATCTCCATCGCCACGAAGATTCGTGTATACCGTGCATCCATCCGGTCAGTTCTCCTCTATGGATGTGAATGCTGGGCTGTGCGCGCTGAAGATGAGCGAAGACTGGAGGTCTTTGACCACCAGTGCCTGAGGACGATCCTGCGAGTTAAGTATAGCGACTTCATCTCAAATGAGAAAGTCCGCATCCGCTGCGATCGTATCACGAAGATATCTCAGGCCATTCAAGAAAGGCGAATAAGGTGGTTTGGACACGTTCTCCGTCGTCCGCCCCACGAGCTTACCTATGCTGCTCTCGACCCGGCACCGTAGCCCACCTGGAAACGTCGAAGAGGACGGTGGTGGCAACAGTGGTGGCAACAGTGTCACCGGGCTTCTCTGGAGCACTTGCCAGAAGGACATTGAATCGATTCTTACCTCTCCGAATTGTGGCCTCCCTTCGCGGACCAACACTGTTTTTTTATGTCCCAAACACATGCAGGGTGTGAAACCTTAGGCACTCTCCTAATTTCCCTTAGAACACCTCCAACCTAACGGCGTGTTTTGTGACCTGAAGGGGTGTCTTTTTTAATTGGGTTTTTGGCAGCACTCTCCTAGTAGCACTCTGACTGACCTTATGGGTCCAAAGGTCAGCAAACGTTTTAAATTCCTGCTGTTCAGTGAAGCAAAGCGTCTTGGTTTGCGCGTAGTGTTAACGGCACCAAAGCCTTCTTGGGTGGCACTTGTATAGTTGGAAGGGGTCTGCAGGCTACTGTTTGGCGCACGCAGTATTAACTCCTGAATACCTCAATTTAGGTGAAGCTGTGTGTACACCTTTTCATTCCTCCTTGTTGAAATTGTTGAAGTTAAAATTTGGCGTGAGCCTTTGCAAAACGGGGCAGCCTGCTCTATTTTTCGATGAGACCTTGAAGATGAGTTGCACCAGCGGTTGACGTAAGCTATGCTACTTGAGGCAGTGGGGGGGGGGGGTGGGGTGGAAAGGCATAATCCCATCTGCCGTAAATGCTGTGGCATTTGCAAACTTTATGCATTCTCACACACAAGCTACATGAGCACTTGTTTTGATGGAGTCCGCCTCTGTCCTGGAGAGAAGCAGTTATCTGCTACGTAAAGAGTGCGTGTGAAATAACAGGCGACAACATGCACTTCAAACAGGGGTAGGGGGAGGGGAATGGATGTTGGAGTAAGATGGAAGAGCACAGATGAGCGTCGGAGCCGCGCTAGTCATGTAGGACTCTATCATTAGGGACAAGAGCGATGAGTTGTTGTAGTCCACTAAAGTTTGACTTACTATTTTGGAAGCCATGAATATTGAAGAAGAAGAAGGAGAAGAAGAAGAAGAAGAAGAAGAAGAGGAGGAAGAAGAAGAAGAATGTTATATTGAGGGTTTTACAAACTTACATTTTCAGTAAAAATGGCTCCATTCCCGGAGAGCAGATGGTAAGGTAAATAACGGATCATTTTTAAAAGGACAAAGGTAAAAGGTCATGTAATACTCACAAGTCAAATTTTTCACGACATTCACATCAACTATGGCGACAAATCGGCTTTCAACTTCTCCATTTCCGCTTCTTCACACGCTTTTTTCTTCGTGTTGTCATCCTACAGAGAATTGTCAATGTTGGTGTTGTTGGTGAATTGCATATGCGACAGATTGGCCGCATTTGACAAATATTTGGATGGTGATATGTTGTAGATAAAATAACTTGTTTTCGTGCATTTAAAAAGGTAGCCGAGTACTGTAGATATGACCTCATGATCACAAATGCAGACAAACAAAGCAGAGGATTAGAAAGGATGGTATAGGATAATAAATCCCCACGTGAAGGGAGAGCAAAAAAATGGGTCGGTTGAGAATAACGCCCGAACTTTCGCTGCTGGGAAGGTTCGTGACACGGCTTGGTTAAAGCGCTTGCTTAGGAGTTCAGTTGCTGGGTATTGGCCCGATGTAGATTCATCAAAAGTATACGTATGCTCGCCACTGAAACTTCTTAATTCGCAATTTTAAACAACTACTGTATACTAGCCTAAACAAAATTAACTCAAATAAACTTAAACCAAACTATTAAACTAAATAATAAGCTAATCTCAGCCGTCCCTCAAGACAACATACTGGGGCTAGGAGTATGTAAGTTTGGCGATCAATCTAGTTTTTACTATCTTTTTTCCTTCTCAGCTACCTCGGCTTGTCCTCTTCTGTGTACTTTTCCTAGGCGATCCTATTTTCCACTATCATTTCCGTCGCCGCTGTTGCCTAAACACGCGCGCTGAACTGAACGGTATTCGCATCGCTTGGTTAACCTCTGTCCCATTTTGCGCCCATTCGGGGTGTTTGATTAAATACTGATTCTTGAAGGTGACGGAGGCAGAGAGAGGCATCTGTTAGGCCGTTTCCGAATATCCATCCATCATGACACCCTATGGCGGATAATGGCTTTTGATGGTTTACCACCAAAACTAATTGTCATGATCAAGACATACTACCGCTCCACCACTGCGCGGGTTTTAGTCCACAACAACCTCTCGGAACCCCTCGCTAATCGGTCAGGCGTTCAGCAAGGCTGTGTCCAGTCGCTCATCCTTTTAACTACGCCATTGACTGGGTTCTCGGTAAGGCCCTTCAAGAAAGTGACGGTATTGAGCTTGCACCCCAACGCCGGTTGACTGACCTCGACTACGCTGATGATATCGTTTTACTAGCAGGCAGGCAGACAAGTAGCCCTTGGTGGATCCAGAACCCCGCCGGGTGGGCCTCAATCCCGGCGGCAAGGAGGAGGAGGAGCAGCATAGTCAAGAGGGGCTGCTCTGTCATAAAAAAAACAGACGGAGAGGAGAAGAGATGGATCCACCATAGGGGTCGTGAAATTGAAAGCCGCGCCAGATTTGGCAGGAAGGCTGCTGTCCCCCGCCTATTCTTGCACTACATGCTTCGCTCGTTTATGTTTTTGCTGGGCTAACAGGCTGCAATATCTCATTTGCTAGTTGCCGGGGTGCTTCTTTGAATTAGCAAACTTGTTGTAGGTCACCTTCAGGAAATCCCAATACTGGCTATGACCTTCTGTCGTCGCCTCGGGGTTTGGGCGCAGGGGTGACTTGCTATACATCTGCCTCACCGTCTCTTTCTCCCTTTTCCTCACCCTCCTTGCTCCGAGCGTGAGTAAGTTAAAGTCTAGCAACTGCGATCTTCAGGCTCGATTCCTTACGGCAGGAGAAAAAAGGATAAGATGCCAAAGGGAAGGAATTCTTTATTCTGTACAAAAGGAAGGGGAGAATAGGCAGGAGTAAGTTGACTCTCAGACGAATGCAGCCCGGATGCTAGGGCGCCAGGGCCGGAGTAAAGACAACGCGGAAATTGTCACAAGCGCCTAGAGTGACCTTTGTGTGAGTCGGCCTTGAAAAGTGGTTGGCCAGACCACATAGGTAGGCGGAGGCATATGCGCACGTTAGCAGCTGTCAGCGTGAGTGTCCACACAGACTGAGTTACCCCAAAGTTAAGCAGCCCGTCTGCGCGTTCCACACACACTACTCGACTCCTTCTCCACTCATAACAGGCCATATTTATTAGGACTTGGATGTCACCTGGCTGAGTGAGGTATCATACCAGGCGACATTGGAAACCGGTCGTTGCAATCTGACTGCTCCCCGCTCAGCCCTGAATGGGGCCAAACGCTCCTGCTAGTTGGTAACGCCTGAACAAAATCCGTACTGGGGGGGGAGGGGGGCCGTGATAGTATTCAAGTGTGTCTCAGGCTTATAATGGTGTGATAAATGCGTTCATCTGCTGTGAAGACGTGGATTCTTCAGTTTCGATCACCACTTCCCCTTTTCCAGTTGAAAGTCTCCGAGCCTGTCAATTAGATGTGTGTGTGTGTGTGCCGTGGCTGAAGTCGTATTAAAGCTTCCGTCTAAGGCCTATTACGCAGTCGCACACCTACAAAGCAATGTTCAAGACCTCGCGAGTATTCAACACAAGCCTAGAGACACGTGTCATGAACCACCAGTCTGTACCCTCCGCGTTAGTCTGGTGCGCCCCCAACACGTGCAAAGTCCGTCTCAGGGTCTATCACCGAGCAGGC
>JAYGXS010000849.1:0-13126 GCA_036362985.1 Ligula intestinalis
ATATGTCATATGCCTCAGTATGCAAGGAGGGATTCTATCCGTTCCATATGATGTGGAATTGGACAGTTGGCGGATAGCTTTCTCTACAGTTTCTTCGTTAAACAATATCTCTTTTAATACTAGTGCCGTCATTTCTGTTGGTTGGGGGATTGGTTCTTCCTCGACTGAATAGTTGGTTGAGAAATACTCGTTGAAAAGATTTGCTATTTGGTTGTCATTTGTTATTACTTTTCCTTGGTCATCAAGCATGATTTGGAGGCCTTGTTTTTGATGATTATTTATTTGTTTCCTGAAGATTTTGGCTGTCCCTTCTGGGGACTCGATTGCCCGATGTTCTGCTGCTATCGTCTTATTTGTTTCAATGTTCTTGGCTAACTCGTGAATCTCTGTAATGCGTCTGAGCGTAGATAGATAACTAATACATGGGTCGTGGAGTTGTTTTTTAAGTTTTTTTTAGCCGTTTGGAAAGGAAGTTTGGGATTAGTGATTTCTTACATGGGGATCTCTCGTCAATTAGGGTATCTCGAATTAAATTAAGGGTGGCATATAATATGTTTACAGCTTCTAGAGGGGATGCTGTTAGGAGGAAAGAGCTCCAATCCAATGACCTAATGTAGTTATTCATAGATTCGATGTCAAGATTTTTAGGGTTTATAGAAGTGTAACTAGGATCAGGTCTTATTTTAATGTTGAGAGGGAGCACTGCTATTATTGTCTTATGATCACTATTAAAGGTTAAGCTGTCGTAGTGCGTATATAAGGGCCAGATATCATTGGTGAGAATAACATCGAGTATATTGCTTCCCCTGGTTGGTTTGCTTATTATTTGCGTCCAGTTGTGAAACACAATTGATGATAATAATTCATCATGTCTGGATGGGGCTGATAGTTCTGTCCAGTTTATTTCTGGACAGTTTAAGTCTCCTGCAATTACCTTATATTCGGTTTGGATATTTGATAGAATATCTAGTAGATTTGTAAGACCAGTGTCATCATTACTATATTCCGGAGGGGTGTACAAACATCCAATTAGAATGCTTTTAAGGGTCTTGGATGTTATTATAGCGAAGCATGCTTCGCCATTGAACGTCTCCTGAAGAACCTCAAAGCCAATCTGTTCTATGGTAGATCAAATGTAGATCATACAACCTCCTCCTCGTTTATTCGCACGGTCCTGTCTATAGAAGGTGTAGTTTGCTATAAAAAGTGAAGCATTGGAGGTTGATTCGTTTACCCATGTTTCTGTTAAAAAGACTATATCGGGATTGTGTGTCAATAAAAGTCCTAAGTCGTGGAACTTTGTTTACTATCGATCTAGCATTAATAAGAGCAACACTTATGGTGTCGGATACAAAAGCTGGAATCTGTTGTGAAAAAATGGATTCCTATTACTTGGTTGATTGTGTTGAGGGCTCATGGGCGGAAATTGTGTGATTGGTGGATAATATGGTGGTGTTGGACTATTTTTGGCGAATTGTGCATTATTGGGAATAATTGGTGAGGAGAGTGGTGGAATTCGATGGCATTGTGTAACTATCGGAGGGTATGGTGTTGTGCGAGGTGGGATTTGATTGTGTGTGTTATATTGAAAGGGTTGGGTGTGCGGTGGTCGTCTTGTGTATGGGCTAGGATACATGGGTTGAGAGAAGGGGTTAGGTGTCATTATAGGGTGTGCATTTAAATACGGATATTCGTTTTGATATGAAATTCTGTTTGGGACTGGTGGTCTATTCTGGGTTTTTCGGGGGAGATAATCTAACACTGGTTTACTACTTTGGTTCGTTGAGTTAGGACTGGTACTGCTATTTATGGACATGTTTAGACGTGTGTTGTTATTTATCAGTGTATCTTGATTAGATTCAGGATAAGTGTTGGTCATGTCTAATGGGGTTGTACTATTTCGGGGTCTTCTTGTTTGGACCTTATTCTTTCCCTTAATTGCTTCGGCAGGTTTATTATTTGCTTTCGGTTTGTCATTATTATAATATGAAGAAGTCGCTCTTAAGTCATCTAAGCTGATGCTACGTTGATAGTTTTCGTTTTCCTTCCCAGATGAGGAGGAACTCGTTAATTGTTCCTCTGAAGTAGCATTTTGTGGAGTGTTTCCGTCCTCTACGACTATATGTGGCTGACTTTGTTTACGCCCTTTGTCTTTGTGAAAAACTTGTCTGCACTGCATTGGGGTCAAGTCAGGGCCTATATATGCTTTAAAACTCCGGAAACTCCTATTTATTTCAGAGTTTTGTAGTAGCATTTGAGCTTCGGCGTGGGAAGAACATGTAAGCAAAATCGGTTTGTTTTTACTTCGCGAATTTAGTCTTTTGATAGACACTATGCCTATACTTATCCCACATTGTTGAAAAACGCTTTGTATTGCTACCATTGGATTACTCGTTTGAGGAAAGTTGCGGAAGATTATATTACAGCTACGTTTTGATCTATCTGAAACTTCTGTTGATACTAAATGCACTACAGACTCAATCTGAGGTAAATTCGTGAGGTTTCTTTCAAATGAATTGGAGTCCAGAAGTGAATTAAGAATCTTAAATACAGGTTCATACTTTTCAATAAAGTTTGCTAAATTTAAGAGGGCTGACAGATCGATTTGATCCACAACAACTTTCGCGTCGGTCATTGTTTCTAATAAAATTTTCCTGTAAAGGATTTTTGAATGCTAAATACATGTCTAAGTAATGTGTTTTTGACAAATAAACTATAAAATACTAGAAGTACAAAACAAATGATTTGTACAGCGTTCTATGAAACAGAGGACAATATCTGACCAAATCAACGAAGTGTAAGTAAGACCCAAATCCTTTATCGTAGATCTTTCTAACAGTGGACTTTTTTGGAAGATAATGGGTCCAGGAAGCCTTGCGGGTTCAAAACTCAAGAAACTACATTTTGATGGAAAAAACTCCATCTGCCATGTAGCGCTCCAACTTGAGAGAATACGCAAGTCTGCGTTAACTTTATCAACTCAAGTACTGGCCGTGTCCTTAGAAAATGTGTAAATGCACTTAAGGTCATCAGTATAAATGAAATTTTCCGAATTATTTAGCGCTGTTGAAATTTCATTTATGTAAAGAATGAAAAGGAGGGGACCTAAAACCGTGCCTTGTAATACACCACTCGTGATCGGCTGAAGCATCGAGTAGCTTTTGCCTACTAAGACCTACTGGCTGCGGTTAGACAGGTAGGAGGCAATGAAATCGAGGAGGGGAGGCCTGATGCCTAGGGCTTCCAGTTTCACTAAAAGGCGCCTATGAGGCACCTTGTCAAAAGCTTTACTAAGGTCAAAGTAAATCACGATGACTGATTGCTGTTCATTACGAAGTGAAGTAACCAGGTTAAGGAATGCCAAGTGGCAGGTTTCGCATGATCTTCCAGGTAGAAATCCATGCTGTGAGGCACTTAATAGTTTATTTTCTACACAAAAATCGAGAATTTGATTAAAAATGATCTTTTCCAGAAGTTTGGCTATGGCCGGGGTTTTTATGAACACCTTGGTAGTTATTAATGTCCGAACGAGATCCTGACTTGAAGACTGGAAGAATAATAGATGTCTTCCATGAGTCAGGAAAGAAACCGTTTCGAAGACAAGCTGAGAATAGATGACTAGGCAATCGGCGGAAGCTGAATACTGTCTTGGTAAGTGAATTTGGAAGGCCGTCAGTTCCCGAGGAGTGCGAGTTTTTTAGACGAATAATGTGCTAACGAATTACTTCTCTGGAGAAATCTATGGTACTGATAGTATTGACTGAGCATGGCTGAAACGACGGGACCGGTTCAGATTCCGTCGTAAGTTGTTTTGCAAAGAATGCATTGAACAGTTTAGCCTTCTCAGACTAACCTTGCACAAAGTTTTTATTTTCATTCAGTAAAAGGGGGATTTCGTGACGTCTTTAGCCATGCTCATGGCGGTTCTGCTATTTTTCGCCAGCTCGTCGCTGGACTCCGCAGTCTTCAAATTCACATCTCCGGCGTTTCGTTGATGATCAGGTGACCGCTGCCATTCAGTCTCTTGTCGACGCTGTTGTCCGCGATGGCCTCCTCTGGTCTCACCTCCCTGATGGTTGATCATGAAGCCAGTAGGGCGGTGTTACAGTGGTGAACGACAGCCTCTGCTGTTATATGCTTTCTCCAAATACAAGAAGCGTTTTCAACCCTCATACGTTCTCATTAACAGTCCTGTCTCATATGCACTACAATCAATCCTCTCAACCAACCCCCTTAATTTCATTGAAGCAGTTTTTTTCTCCTACATTTTTTTAAGCGGGGTTGCGCTGAACTTCGCCCCAGCTTTAATGGTAGGAGTTTTTTCACTGTTTCCTCCTTAGTTAAACATGCGTTTCAGAATGTGTTGACTTCTATTTTAAAATGAAGATATATTGGTAAAAATGAATTAATATACCAACACTACTAAACGCTCCCGCTGTCTATGTTGTTGTTTCAAAAGGAGCAGCATTTACCAACTTTGTATTTATTTTTCCACAGCAATAAGTTTGCAATGACGAGGCCCTCCGGGCCTAAAATATAAAATTTATTTATTATTTATTTATTCACCCGAAAGATCAGTACAAGACAGCCTTTAGGGTCTCCCGCGGTCACATTCCAACGTCTCATTTACCAGGTATTATTTCACCTCATCCTCGACAAATGCCTTGTCTACTCCGCTGACATCCTCGTCTTCAGGCAAACCATCGCACAACACAATGCTAATCTCACGGAAATCCTTGAGGCCGAGTTAACCCCCTACCCCAAAAAGTGCGTTTTCCTAAGACTAGAGGTACCATTTTATTAGGACACAAGGCCTTTCCCGGAAAGCTATCCGCAATTCCTGACCGCTTTCAACAGATCCGTACCCGGCTTACACCAACCAATCAGTCGGAACTAAATAGTTTCCTAGTAATAGCGTTCTATTACCGCCAGTTTCTCAACGAATTCATCCATATTGCTGGCACCCCCACAAGCTGACTCAAAAAGGATACAAATTTAAGTTTTCTGCCGAGTGCGAGGCCAATTTTAGTAGCCTCAGGGCCGCTCTACACTCCGCACCATTCCTCGCACCCCTCAACCTCGACCCAGATTCACCTCTGTTCATCATAGACACGGACGCCAGTGGGTTTTCGATTGACGCAGCGGGGTCGCTACCCCGTTTTTTTCGCAAGCAAAACCCTTTCTAAACATGAAAGCAACTCTCGATAATTCTACAAGGCTGTCAGCGGGGCAGGGAATCGAACCGGGGATACCTCGGGTGGAAGTCGAATGGCTTACCGATGGAGCTATAGAAGCATACAGCCGTAAGGATCAAATTCAGTCATCAAATACAAAAGATCGGTCACGAATCTTATTGAAAATTCCTCGTGCCAAGCGAACCAAAAGTTTTAAAAGTTTAAGAGATGAAGCTCATAAAGATGAAGCCTGCATATCATATTTTACCCTTCTTGACAAATTTACGAAACTTGAGGAGGTGGTTTATAGTCTTAGAGTGTAGCTGGAAGAGCCGAAGAAATTTTCTCGATTTCTTCCTCACGAGGAAAAACTGGCGATGCATGAACTTGAGGGAGGGGACCTAACGCACGTAGCAGCAGCATCGCTCGCCGAAGCGTCTACGCACAATATTGATCAGGCAAGTAACATAAATGGTCAAGTTGTCCTCGACGAGGAGCACCGTGATCAAGATTCTACAGAAAATCTCGAACGGTCTGCGGGACTAATACTCTGCGCCCAATTTCAGTACACGAGGAACTTTTCGAATTAAAAACCCCGCTAATTATAGGCTCATTTTCCGGACCAAAAGTGCAAAATGTACCCAGCACATCAACCACTCCTAGTGGGTATGCTAAGGCTGCATACAAATTACAAAACGAAAACACTAATGTAGAAGGGGGCAGCACGAAGCCAGACCTCCAGCCTCCAAAAGAAGCCTATCTCTGGTGATGGTAACGGAAACACAAAGTCAAAAACTATTCCTAACAACATCTCGGAGTCTTCCGATAACAGTTAGACTGAAAATACATCAATGGTTCCATTGACCGACAAAACTGCATAGTTGTTCAAGACGAGTCAAACGGAACTACAGGTGAGGTATTACAGAAGTCTTCCATAAAAAGGAAAAACAACATTATCATACAGGGTGCTCCTGAGTCCACGTTTGACAGTACAACGGAACGAGTAGCACATGACTATGATCGAATACACGAATACGTCAGCGCTGTCCTAAAGAATGGAAAACTATACCGTAAAGCAGACCTAATCCGCGACCTACAAACAAACCCAAGGCCTCTCAAATTTATATTCAATAACGAAGGCTTGGCATCAAAACTGCTAAAACAAAAAACGGCCTTACGAAATTCGCACAAGCAAGGGTTTTTTCAGCCAGAGTACGAGCCGAGGGAGCGAATGAAAATGAGGCAACTAAGGATAGAATTGAGAGAGAGGACCGAAAACGGGGCAAAGGGCCTGGCAATAAAATATGGGCAAATAATAATCAGTTGTATATTTCAGGCCCAATGGGCCTCATCAATAAACCAAAAATTCGATGACACGAAGTTCTAGAAATAATTGGTTTAACAAACAGTATCCGAAGTCTATAGCTATAAGACGAGTATAACTGTTTAGAAGCGAATTTGTTAGATTCGAAAAAAATGAATATAGCAGTGTCATGCGGAAGGTGAAATTCAATGGCACACACAGATGAGCCACATCGTTATCTAGATTCTGACTATGTATTCTGGTACCCACTGCCTCTGTTAGTAAGGAGGGGGGGCTTGGAAGCAAACTCAGTCGAAGCTGAGCGTGGGGCAGAACAATAGGTATTAACGAAACATTACTAGTATAGACGGGTTCCTGGCACTACACTCGGGTTCCCAAACCGGTGCGGCAGAATAGAACCGAGGGAACCCACCAGTTTATGATCGTGATGGGCACCGCCGTATGAGATCCAAAAGTCCATCAAATCTACAAGACCATCGTTGGGGATGTCTGATATGTGACCAAATATAAGGCGCTGATGGTGGTTGATGACCAGCGAATCGAGAGCCGTCAAGACTGCGTCCTGATTCCGGGGGACACGAACCAGAGGAAGGTAGTTTCAAGAAGGGATGCTAAATTCCCGATGGTCCCTTCTCGGGATCGTTGAGAAAGCTGCCCGGAAAAGATGAGGAAAACAAAAGATTAATAGATTCAGTTTTAAGATAACTGTGCAGTCTTCGCTTGAATGCACATAGACTAGTCAATGGCCGAATATCAATCGGCAAATTATTCCAAAGATAGCTATACCTAAAAGCAAAAAATAGAGATCGTTTAGAAGTGGAAGAAGCAGGAGGAGGTATAATCAACGTTTAATTTCTTTGGTTGTAAGGGCGAGTAACGAGAGTAAGGGCAGAAATCCTGGGGAGATTTGAACTATTATTAAGGCGAAACAGGAGTCAAAACCCTGCTTCCAGGCTCCTGACCCAAATAAATGTCAGTTTAATTATCTCACATCTATCTGAGTAGGAAGTATCTGAAAATGCCGGAATGATGACCCTTTTAGTGAATCTTCTTTGGACACTCTCAATTTTTGACCGGCTAGATTCGTTCATTAGACCGAAGAATGGACAAATGTATTCGAGAATAGGAAGCATATACATACGATAAAGTCTTAGCTTCATTTCGGGAAGGTAGAAATTATAAGAGATGAAGCCGCATATCTGAGCAGCTTTTGCTGTGATTCTATCAGCGTGAGGTGAAAGATCTAATTTATTGTCGTAACTTAAACCTAAGTCCTTAATGTAAGAACATTCAGTCATGGAGTAATATTGAGAAATGATAGGCTATGACAGCCTTTTAGGCCCAAAACACATGAACTGGCACTTAGAAGGCGAGAACTCCATCGGCCACGTGGAGCTCCACGCAGATAGAGCGTCCAAATCCGAATGAATGCGTTCTAAGCATGCCTCAGCCGTAGAATTATAGAAAGAGTATACACATTTTAAGTCGTCCGCATATATATATATACGATTGAGAGTGTTTAACTATTGCTAAAATATCATTTATATAAATCAAGAACAACAGGGGGCCCAGAACGGTACCTTGAATGACACCGCTTAAAATAGCAGTAGGGTTAGAGTATGAGGACCCCACTAAGACCTGTTGTTTTCGATTTGAAAGATATTTATGCATATTTTATGTATATTTTAAGGGTAACAGGCAAGAAATACCCTTGAGGACCCTATTAATGTAACGCAAACAACGTTATTCTTACATTTAATTTGCAGTCGGGGGGAGCACATATGATATCATAACAGAATTTCGAGTGAATTTTCACGGAGAAGAATGAAAATGGTCTAAAGCCAGAAATGATCTAATAAAGTGAATGAGAGGACTACAAAATCCTATAGCCTCTAGTTTGGCTAGTAGTCTCGTATGAGGTACTTTATCAAATGCCTTACTAAGATCGAAATAGATGACTACAACAGACTAATGATCGTTACGAAGAGAAGTGAGGAGGTTAAAAAAGACATATGACATGTTTCACAAGATCGGTCCGGTAAAAAACCAAGCTGAGATATATTTAATATTTGATTGCTTATGCGAAAATCTGTAATTTTATTGGCGATTAATTTTTCACACAGTTTAGCTAGAGAAGGTGTTTTATGAACACCGCGATAATTTTTTATGTCAGATCTGGAACCATATTTAAAAACTGGAATTACAATAGACATTATCCAAGAATCAGGAAAAACCGTTTTCGAGAAATATTTTAAATAATTTGCTCAGTAAAGGAGGAAAATCTCTTGGTTGCTAAATAAATGAGTTTCGAATGTCATCCGTCCCGACTGAATGTGAATTGTTGAGAGGAGCTATTTCTTTATTAATACTTGCAGGTGAGAAATCAATTGAAGTGGGATTTGCATCACACATCAGAGGTATTTCGGATGTTGGACTAGTCTCAATTGTAAAGAACTGGGCGAAGAAGGAATTTAACATTTCTGCTTTGGCCAAATCCTCTGTAACAAAATGCTTACTTCTATCGAGTAAACGCAGAAGGACTTTCTGAAGCTAAATGGATGACCGAAAACGGAAGACTTGAGCTACGGATTTGGAAGAGTTAGCATCATTTATTGCCAGGGACTCTCTACGCTTATCTCGTGCAAGCCTTATTTTAGCGCTACTTCAAATGTTTGCGCTATCCTTAAGTGCACCGACAAAGAGCTATTAGACGGATCCTTAAGTTGCTTCCGTAATTTTTAAGTCTTTTTTGGAGAAAATGTGGAACGGTTGAGGAAGCTGAATTTGATTTAATAGGTTTAAGTGGGATAAAAGTCTGCATTTTTTCTGTAAGGCTTTGTAAAATTTCATTGAAAAAGATTGGATCATTAGTTGCAAAAATACTATGCCAATCTAGAGTACTTACGAAGTCATTTATGAGTTCATGGTTGGCGTTAGCAAAATCGAGGTTATTGCATTTTACCTCAGGCTTTTTTGAAAGAGAGACTGGAAAACAACACTGAATTAATGCGTGGTCACTTGTGAAGAGATCACGATGAAAATTCATAAAGAGAGGGTGGACGTCATTTGTAAAAATTAAATCTAATATGCTCTCATTTCTAGTCACTGAACTCACCAGTTGTGACATGTTTGCAAAGTTAAGAAATTCTACCAATTTCTGAAATTTTGGCGGACAAGTATTTGCCTCCCAGTCAACGTCTGGCAGATTCAAATCACCTATGATTATTTTGACATCAACTTCAGTTTCTGCAACTTTTGCAAACAGTTCGCAGAGCGCACTTTCATTGCCAGAATAACATGGGGGATTATAGACACAGCCAATTACAGCTTTTTTATTGTGCGGGAGGATGACTGAAATAAAGCAAACATCTCCCGAAACGGATGAAATGCCCAGATGAAACGGGAAATGTACAAAAGATGATTTGATATAAAGAAGGCAACCACCGCCATGTTTTTCAATGCGGTCTTGTCGGTACAAACTAAAATTATCTATAGCGAGCGTTGAGTCAGAGATAAGAGAGTGAGCCCAAGATTCAGTGATACAAATAACATCTGGATCAAGCTCAAAAGCTACTGTTCTGAGCTCTGTCATTTTAGTTAAAACTGATCTCACATTCAGAGAAACTATACTGAGCGTATCCCTGAGATGCAGGTTACGCTCATCAGTATTTATAAAAAAGGAAAACTTGGTGGCGGAAAGGGAACCGGCATGGGAGAAACAAAAGGCGGAAAGCAAGATTGCTGTGGTCTACAATTAGTTGAAATATAATTGTTAAATATATAAGGATTATTGTATGGCGGCAGATTTGCTTGAAAATTGAGGAAAGGGTGCCCGTTTTGTGGAGTAAGAAAAGTAGGAGGTGGTCGTTAAAAAAGAATTTTGATTAGAGTTAGCATAATTTTTTGGAAAACGCACGTTTGAAAATGACCTAAATGGGTATGGAAGACTATGATCATAATAAGTAGATTTAATTATTTTTTGATTTTAGGCAACTTGCGGGTCGGGAAAATAACTAACGCGAGTTTTTATATCTGCTATAGATGCTGAAGTGTACGCATAATTTGTCGGAGTACAGGCATTCGAAAATGGCATTGAAGGTTGCGCGAAGCTATTCACAGAATTATAAGAGTGAATTTATTGTGAATTAATTGTGGATTGTGGGCCATTTTGGGGATTCGAAAAGTAAAAACATGAGTGTTTACATCTGGTGTAGATGCTGAAATGTTAGTATTGTTCCCATAATTAGGTAAATTACTGATTTTTGCAATTGGCTTCGATTTACGGAGGGCACGTTTAGGTCTATTTGGTTTAGCCTCTTTAGCAGGCGAGGTTCGCTCGGAAGGCGACGGAATTTCACTCGAGCCAGGAGTAAGGATTGCGGGTG
Source organism: Ligula intestinalis (assembly GCA_036362985.1). NCBI lineage: Eukaryota > Metazoa > Platyhelminthes > Cestoda > Diphyllobothriidea > Diphyllobothriidae > Ligula > Ligula intestinalis. The sequence goes on from JAYGXS010000849.1 coordinate 10,884, forward strand.
AGGTTTCGGGTGAAATTATCGGAGGGACGTAAACTTGCGTCGGCCTCAGGAGTAAGGACTGCGAGTGAGGTTTCGGGTAAACTAAACGTTGTCGCTGATCCGGAGGGACGTGAAATTGCGTCGACCTCAGATACCACATTTGGAATAGTAGGGGTAGGAGTGGGCTTAGTTTTTGCAGATGCAGACGAAATCCTATGTTCCATGAGGGTTTTATCCCTACATATAAAAAGCTTGTGTTTTTTCAGGTATTGAGCTGAACGCTCATGCTGAGAGAAGAGGTTGTCAACTTCTATCACCGAAAAAAAGTTTTACCAAAATCGGCGGATTTTTGCTTCGAGAGGACAATCTTTAGCTTCTACGACCTTAAAGTTAAAGCCACATGAGTAAAGGAATTGACAGGCGACGTCTAGCGGAATTTAACTTTTTGGAACATTCTTTAAAAGAAAATTATAACGTCTTTTTGCCGGTCAGAGGTCTCAGTAGACACCAAATTGATGAAGGGCTCTAATTTCTCACATTGCTGAGACGTGAGCGAAGAGACATTTCCATCAAAGATGGTACTGAGAACCGTAAGCAAACATCCATATTGAGACATGAAATAATTAAAAGTGTCCAAAGCATCAAGATTCAGTTTTTTCATATTTAAGACGGATTGATCTTGGAAAAATTTAAAACCAAGAGGGTCGTTAAGGGGGGATTTTCTTCTAAATATCAGAAGGATATGCAGTTAGATATATTTTTAATCAAGGCAATGCATGAAAGTTTCTCTTATACAGAAAATAAAATTGACGAGTCTACGCTGGATGAAAACTCACTCGATTGATATTGCAACGAGTGTTAACTGAATCTTGTTGGAAATTGCGAAATATTTTTAAAATTTAAAATCTAAAATAAACATTCAGATGAGGTATGTCGGGTAAAATTATGAGGCTATGTAGGGTGAAAAATATCTGGATTGATATTTCGACCAGTATACACTATTTCTTGTTGGAAAAAGAGTATTCTTTCAAAATATACAATCTGATTTAATATTCACGTACTTAATTACGTGTTTTTCAATTGAATCTTAGAGAATTCCTAGGGTGCTATGTCAGGTGAAACAGTAGAAACCTGTATATTTTCACCTATAGTCAAAGAAAACGACCACCGGTTTGTGGAGTGGCTAAGGGGTTAGAAATTCGAATTCTGAACAACAATTATGGCAATAATGTCGACAAGATACGATAAAAATTCCTATTAAAATTTGAAAATGCACTAAGCTGCGAAAAATCGAGTTGCGCGCCAAGGTCAGTGGTCAGCCAAGTTGATAAAAGTCAAGGAGCCCTTCCTCTGGCCAAAACCTGTCACGATGAGGGTTGGGCCTCATGGAGTAAACTATCACTGAAGATCCTAACCGCAAATGTACAAAGCTTGTTTAACAAGCTGGACGAACTAAAAAACTTGGTCGATGAGGGGAAACCAGACATCATGGCTTTAACTGAAACCTGGCTTTCAAAAGATTATCGCTTAGAGGATATCAGTTTTTTTCAGGAAAGACAGAACAGCTAGAGGAGGAGGGCTTATCGTCTATGTCACTTGCAAGCTGCCATCCACGGCTGAAGTACCGGTCCCAGCACGAGATGTGGAAATGCTAAATATTACTATATCTGCTAAGTACGCCAGGCCACTGACGCTTTCGGTGACAGACCGCCCGCCAAATCAAACTCCTGACCAAGTCACTATCCTCATAGCAGAATTGTATAGGGTTTGTGAAAAAAAAAGACATCCTAATCGTTGGGGACTTTAACGCTCCTGGTGTTGACTGGCAGACATGGACTGCACAGGGTCTTCAAGACAACTTCAATCACAAATTACTACAATGGGCCACAGACAAACTGCTCTGCCAAACTCTTGCATTTGGAACGCGGACTAGGGAAGGACAACATTTGAACTGGCTCGAACTTATCTTTACCCGAGAGGAGGAAACTGATTGACCTGCAGGATCAATCCCCATTAGGGTCAAGCAACCATATTATGCTGTATTTCAAGTATTCGCTGTTCTCCAAACCATACTCCTCCGACACAGTTAGCCTTCTAAAAGCTGAAGCGAATGATATCTTTCCGTCTATTCTTTGTAAGGTATTTAATCTTGCTCTTGAGAGCGAAACCTTTCCTTCGTTGTGGAAGGAATCGCACATAATGCCTATTCGCAAGCACGGCCGATCGACATCATTCGACAACTTTAGGCCAATAAATACACTTCC
>JAYGXS010000850.1:0-18599 GCA_036362985.1 Ligula intestinalis
ATCAGTCAGCTGGGTTTCAACCTCCTCCGTGCGATCTTTATCCTTTTCTGTCTTGCTAAACTTTTGTTCGTCTGACAAAATGGATTGCATTTTCGCAATGTAGTCTGTTCTATCCATTAGGACAACGCCCGTTCCCTTATCTGGCCTCGTTATTAGGATCTCCTTGTTCTGTCGGAGCTGTCTTAATTTCTCCATGTGGGCTTTCGTCAGCAGACCCCGATGATTTTGGCCACTGTTTAAGTACTGATATGAACAGTTAACTAGTGTAGACTTAAAGTGCTGCATACTCTCCGCTGACACTGGCTGAAGGTCATGTGTTTGATTAAGCAAGTTTTCAAACTGTGTTTCCAGCTCTAGCTGGTTTGGTTTCTGGCGGGGACAGCAAAATTTTGGACCTAATGATAAGGCTTCTAGCGAGGTTTTATCAAGAGATACGGAGGAATAGTTGTGTACGTACCGACTTGGATCCTCAGGAAGCTTCGATTGTGGTCTGCATTCCTGTATACTACGAAGAAGAGAAGTTGTCTTGGCTTCTCCTCGCTTTTCCCCGATGGACTGCACATAATTCTCGAATTCCACTCTTTCGTCTGCGTTTAGGTGGTCCAGTGTGGCTGCACGTTGGAATAAGTGATGTCCCAGTTCTTCCATCTTTACGCGGACGCTTTCCAGTTGATTCTTGGCAAATCTTCTTAAGGTATCACTGGTGATAACCGTGTTTGGTCTTTCTTCTAAATTCGGCTAAACTGTGGCTTTTGCGAATATCGTTGGGTAGGGCATTCCATATGATCGCATATCTTATGGTGTAGAAATTTGATCGCTGGGCCGTCCTAGCTTTAGCGTTATGAATTGTATGTTGGTTGTTTCTAGTGGGACGGGAACCGTTTTGATTTGTTAACATATTATTGCTAAGGATGTTCTGATTATGTGCCACTTTAAATAGGAAAGTTAAACCATTTTGGAGTCGCCTTTGCCAGAGGGGTTTAAGGCCATATCTATTGTACATTATTGAATAGGAGTCTCGGGCGTCATCGCGTTTACACAGAACTCTGGTAAACCTTCGCTGGATTTTTTCTAGTTTCTGTCTGTCATCTGATGACATGGTACCGAAAAATATTGAGCAGTAATCTAGAATAGGTAAAACGTACATTTTGTAAAGTTTAGTTTTAAGTGTAATTAATGTGAAATTTTTACTTATGAAGCCACATAGTCGATTGGCTTTTGGTGCGATTTGTTTAACATGTGGGGATAAGTCAAGAGTATTAGAATAGCTAAGACCTAAATCTTTTAAAGATGTTAGCTCTTTTATTTCTTGACCACTAAACATTATGGGGGGAAGTTTTAGTGGTCCAAAAATCATGAGATGACATTTTGTTGGTGAAAACGGCATTTGCCACTGAACACTCCAGTCGTTTAGTTTTTGAAGGTCTAATTCAATTGTTCTATGCACACTACTTATCGAATTTTTGTTATAGGCATATGCGAGTTTTAAGTCATCTGCATATAAAAATGTTTTACCAGATGTCGATATCGTGGATAACTCATGAATGTAAATGAGAAATAAGAGTGGACCTAGGATAGTGCCTTGAAAAACACCACTACTTATATGAGTTGGTTCTGATACTATATTTCGAAGTTGTACTACTTGAAATCGGTTGTGAAGATAGGATTTGAGGAAATCAAGGAGGGGGGGCCGAATCCCGTGACTCACTAGCTTCACGATCAGTCTTTTATGTGGAACTTTGTCAAAGGCTTTTTTTAGATCAAAGTAAATTGTAGCTACCGTGTTCCCATCATCTCGATTTCTGGAGACGAATTCCAAGAAAGTGAGATGGCAGGACTGACATGACTTTTTAGGTAAAAAGGCATGTTGAGAGGGAGGTATGAGATTTACATTCGTCAGATGGTCTAACATTTGGTTATAAATTATTTTTTCTAAGATTTTTGCTAAAACTGATGTGCGGTGAACACCACGATAATTTTGGGAATTGGACCGACTTCCGTTTTTGTAAATTGGGGTGATACATGATTTTTTCCAGATTTCTGGATAAGTACCATTTGACTGCAGTAACGAGAAAAGGTTAGACAGAAGTATTGGGGCATATGTCATATGTCTCAGTATGCAAGGAGGTATTCTATCCGTTCCATATGATGTGGAATTGGACAGTTGGTGGATAGCTTTCTCTACAGTTTCTTCGTTAAACAATATCTCTTTTAATACTAGTGCCGTCATTTCTGTTGGTTGGGGGATTGGTTCTTCCTCGACTGAATAGTTGGTTGAGAAATACTCGTTGAAAAGATTTGCTATTTGGTTGTCATGTGTTATTACCATTCCTTGGTCATCAAGCATGATTTGGGGGCCTTGTTTTCGATGATTATTTATTTGTTTCCTGAAGATTTGGGCTGTCCCTTCTGGGGACTCGATTGCCCGAAGTTCTGCTGCTATCGTCTTATTTGTTTCAATGTTCTGGGCTAACTCGTGAATCTCTGTAATGCGTCTTAGCCTAGATAGATAACTAATACATGGGTCGTGTAGTTGTTTTTTAAGTTTTTTTAGCCGTTTGGAAAGGAAGTTTGGGATTAGTGATTTCTTACATGGGGATCTCTCGTCAATAAGGGTGTCTCGAATTAAATTAAGGGTGGCATATAATATGTTTACAGCTTCTAGAGGGGATGCTGTTAGGAGGAAAGAGCTCCCATCCAATGACCTAATGTAGTTATTCATAGACTCAATGTCAAGATTTTTGGGGTTTATAGAAGTGTAACTAGGATCAGGTCTTATTTTAATGCTAAGAGGGAGCACTGCTATTATTGTCTTATGATCACTATCAAAGGTTAAGCTGTCGTAGTGCGTATATAAGGGCCAGATATCATTGGTGAGAATAACATCGAGTATATTGTTTCCCCTGGTTGGTTTGCTTATTATTTGCGTCCAGTTATGAAACACAATTGATGATAATAATTCATCATGTCTGGATGGGGCTGATAGTTCTGTCCAGTTTATTTCTGGACGGTTTAAGTCTCCTGCGATTATCTTATATTCGGTTTGGATATTCGAAAGAATATCTAGTAGATTTGTAAGACCAGTGTCATCATTACTATATTCCGGAGGGGTGTACAAACATCCAATTAGAATGCTTTTAAGGGTCTTGGATGTTATTATAGCAAAGCACGCTTCGCCATTGAACGTCTCCTGGAGAACCTCAAAGCCACTCTGTTCTATGGTAGATCTAATGTAGATCATACAACCTCCTCCTCGTTTATTCGCACGGTCCTGTCTATAGAAGGTGTAGTTTGCTATAAAAAGTGAAGCATTGGAGGTTGATTCGTTTACCCATGTTTCTGTTAAAAAGACTATATCGGGATTGTGTGTGTCAATAAAAGTCCTAAGTCGTGGAACTTTGTTTACTATCGATCTAGCATTAATAAGAGCAACACTTATGGTGTCGGATACAAAAGCTGGAATCTGTTGTGAAAAAATGGATTCCTATTACTTGGTTGATTGTGTTGAGGGCTCATGTGCGGAAATTGTGTGATTGGTGGATAATATGGTGGTGTTGGACTATTTGTGGCGAATTGTGCATTATTGGGAAAAATTGGTGATGAGAGTGGTGGAATTCGATGGCATTGTGTAACTATCGGAGGGTATGGAGTCGTGCGAGGTGGGAGTTGATTGTGTGTGTTATATTGAAAGGGTTGGGTGTGCGGTGGTCGTCTTGTGTATGGGCTAGGATACATAGGTTGAGAGAAGGGGTAAGGTGTCATTTTAGGGTGTGCATTTAAATACGGATATTCGTTTTGATATGAAATTCTGTTTGGGACTGGTGGTCTAATCTGGGTTGTTCGGGGGAGATAATCTAATACTGGTTTACTACTTTGGTTCGTTGAGTTAGGACTGGTATTGCTATTTATGGACATGTTTAGACGTGTGTTGTTATTTATCGGTGTATCTTGCTTAGATTCAGGATAAGTGTTGGTCATGTCTAATGGGGTTGTACTATTTCGGGGTCTTTTAGTTTGAACCTTATTCTTTCCCTTAATTGCTTCGGTAGGTTTATTATTTGCTTTCGGTTTGTCATTATTGTAGTTAGAAGAAGTCGCTCTCAAGTCATCTAAGCTGATGCTACGTTGATAGTTTTCGTTTTCCTTCCCAGATGAGGAGGAACTCGTTAATTGTTCTTCTGAAGTAGCATTTAGTGGAGTGTTTCCGTCTTCAACGACTATATGCGGCTGACTTTGTTTACGCCCTTTGTCTTTGTGAAAAACTTGTCTGCGCTGCATTGGGGTCAAGTCAGGGCCTATATATGCTTTAAAACTCCGGAAACTCCTATTTATTTCAGAGTTTTGCAGTAGCATTTGAGTTACGGCGTGGGAAGAACATGTAAGCAAAATCGGTTTGTTTTTACTTCGCGAATTTAGTCTTTTGATAGACACTATGCCTATACTTATCCCACATTGTTGAAAAACGCTTTGTATTGCTACCATTGGATTACTCGTTTGAGGAAAGTTGCGGAAGATTATATTACAGCTACGTTTTGATCTATCTGAAACTTCTGTTGATACTAAATGCACCACAGACTCAATCTGAGGTAAATTCGTGAGGTTGCTTTCAAATGAATTGGAGTCCAGAAGTGAATTAAGAATCTTAAATACAGGTTCATACTTTTCAATAAAGTTTGTTAGATTTAAGAGGGCTGACAGATCGATTTGATCCACAACAACTTTCGCGTCAGTCATTGTTTCTAATAAAATTTTCCAGTTAAGGATTTTTGAATGCTAAATATATGTCTAAGTAATGTGTTTTTGACAAATAAACTATAAAATACTAGAAGTACAAAACAAATGATTTGTACAGCGTTCTATGAAACAGAGGACAATATCTGACCAATTCGACGAAGGAGTTTGGTAGCAGATTTTGGCTAAGATAGTCAACTGTTACTTACTGATAATTTATTTAAAAAAACCAAAGACTTTGAGTAGTTTCTTCTCTTATATAAAGCTTCACTTATCTTCGAATTTGAACAAACCGCGTTCAAGGTCAAGGTCAAGGCTTATTTTTGTTTAACATGTGGGGATAAGTCAAGAGTATTAGAATAGCTAAGGCCTAAATCTTTTAAAGATGTTAGCTCTTTTATTTCTTGACCACTAAACATTATGGGGGGAAAGTTTTAGTGGTCCAAAAATCATGAGATGACATTTTGTTGGTGAAAACGGCATTTGCCACTGAACACTCCAGTCGTTTAGTTTTTGAAGGTCTAATTCAATTGTTCTATGCACACTACTTATCAAATTTTTGTTAAAGGCATATGCAAGTTTTAAGTCATCTGCATATATAAATGTTTTAGCAGATGTTGATATCGTGGATAACTCATGAATGTAAATGAGAAATAAGAGGGGACCTAGGATAGTGCCTTGAAAACACCACTGCTTATATGAGCTGGTTCTGATACTATATTTCGAAGTTGTACTACTTGAAATCGGTTTTGAAGATAGGATTTGAGGAAATCAAGGAGGGAGGTTAACGACTTGATTGCGCAAATTATCATCCTGTCAGTTTAACTTGCATCGCGTGCAACGTAATGGAGCACATTATAAAGAAGCATTTACTGTATTTCCTCGAAAGCAACAAAATACTATGTGATGGACAGCACGGCTATCGCCCAGGACGCTCTTGCCTCACGAGTGCTTTTTCCTCACAGGAAAAGTGGACAAAGGTCGCAGATAAAGGCTATCCAATTGATGTCATATTATTCGACTTCAAAAAGGCCTTTGATAGTGTACACACAGGCTTCTTCTGCAGAGGATTTGGGACGTGGGAATTCAAGGAAAAATGTATAAATGGAACAGTAGTTTCTGGTCCCTCAGACAACAGAGGGTCGTTGTTGGAAAATCAACCTCAGAATGGACAATGGTCGAGACTGGTGTACCACAAGGCTCAGTTTTGGGTCCGCTGCTATTCCTGATTTACGTAAACGACTGCCTCAATGAGCTTGATTGCACAGCTGTCATGTTTGCAGATGACATAAAGGTATGGGCTGAAATTAGTTGCGCCGACGACGCAAAGAGATTATAGTCGAACATCGATAAACTGGTTATCTGGTAGTCCCCGTGGCTTCCTAAATTTAATGTATCCAAGTGTCTTGTTTTACACAAAAGCCCGAAGCGAATAGTGCCGCCGAAACACAGTTATTTTATCAAAGAGGTTAAGACGCACAAAGATCTGGGTATATGGATAACCGCGAATTTGACGCAAACAGAGCACTGTAAAAAGTCCGTCCAGAAGGCAACTAGTACCCTGCACTGGATCAGACGAGCGTTCAAAATCTTTCCACCTGAACTATTTTACTCTGACTTGCTGTAACCTGCTTGGCTCAGTAAGTTTGCACTATCTGGCCAATCGATCTTCTCTCCGCCTCACTCATACGGGCTCTTGGGTTTGGCTTCCGATTTAAATGGCAGTATCAGACGCAGGTCGTAACACAAAAAATCTTACAGAACATAGAGAGTTCAGATGCTATGAGTCCGTTAGCACGAAACGTTTCGCCACCGCCGGATCTCGAACCCGGGTCGCCAAATCTGGTTATTAACGGTGTTAGCACCTCAGGCAGCCCGCCCACTTCGACACGGGCCCTTTAAAACCATATCAATATACGACCAGAAATTAACTGCCGATATGGCCAATTAGATAATGTTATTAATTCTCTACCTCCCGCCAAACGGCCAAGATGTCTACTACGTTTACCGAAGTTAGACTGTGAGGACATCGTCCTCCGCCAGGAGTTTTCGGAGATGAAGTAGGAACTTTACCACGAGGTAAATAAACTGAAACAAGAGATAGCCTATCTAAAAACGCATATTTCTTATACAGTGGTTAAACCAGCCCTTGTCGGTAAAAAATCGGGGGTAAATAAAAGTGAATATGCTCAGATAGCCTCGGCCGGTGAACCTGAAACTCACATATCATCTGCCGAACCATGTAAACCACCGGGCGTCTCACTCGATCGCAAAGAAACTTGAATAAATCCGCAGTCTACGCCATCGTTACTCGGCTCAGGAAGCACTAGTTATGATCTGGATTTGCGTCCTAGCGTCACATCATTGCTCGATGCTGGGCTAGAAAGCGATGCTACAGAGGTCGATGAGATCATTAAGCCAAAGAAGCATAGGGCTAGAACGGCTCGAAAGTCTAAACGGGCCAGGGGTGTGCAGTCAGCTAACCCAAAAAACGGCACATTAGGACCCATCGAACCTAAAGTACCGGATACAGATGCCCGCTTGGTTGTAACTCGTGAGCTCGCAACAGATACACCAGCGATCCACAAGCAGAATATAGTTGTAAAAGGGTCTCCAGAGAAAGCGTCAACAATTACACAAGAACGAGTTGACGCTGATATGGACTTGGATTTTGACATGTCTGACGACACAACTGAAACCTGCATATCGGATCATGTGTCAAGCCCACGGGCTGCACCATCGTCACTTGGCTTAAGCAACACTAGCAGCCTCAAAGATCTTGGAGACCTTGAACAAAGAAAAGGTGATGCGTCACTTGACAGAGAACAACCTGCTCAGTACAGCTCAACATGGCTTTCTCGAGAAACGATCTTGTGACACCTGCCAGCTTTCTTTCTTTGATTATGTGCTGCAATCTAGAGACAGGGGTTTTGTCACTTATAGCGTCTATTTTCATTTTACAAAGGCCTTTGATCGGGTCTATTATAACCTCCTCTTTCTGAAACTAGCCTCCTTCGGCATAGGTAGCAAGCCTCTGAACTTCATATCTTCCTATTTGGATGCTCGCACACAAAGAATAAAAATTTCCACTGTTATCTCCAACCCCACGCATGTGAGGAGTGGAGTTATACAGGGTAGTGTACTGGGTCCGCTCCTATTTTGCCTGTTTGTCAACGACGTTTCAGATTGTTTTCAGTATGGCAGATTCTTGATGTACGCTGATGATTTAAAAGTTGCTTATCGATATAAACCGGCAGATAGCAAAATCGTGCCTGAGCTGATAAAAAAGGATCTTCAGGCCTTCGCCCAGTGGTGTTGCACATGACACCTAACCCTTTCATTGCATAAATGTTCCGTTATGTTTGTTGGCAATGATCATCAACCGGAATTAAGCATTTATGGCCACGACCTAAATGTACCAGGAGTTATCAAGGATTTGGGCATATCCTACTCTAATAGTCCCAATTTGTCAGAGCACTGTGCCCTGATAGTCTCGAAAGCACGCCGAACCACCGGATTTATCCTAAGAAATTTTAAGACTATAAAGGTTAGAACTAGCCTTTTTAATATGTACGCGAGACCTAGTCTTGAATACTGCTCGCTCTTATTCAGTCTCTTGCGCACTATTGAACGGAAGAAAATAGAATCAGTGCAAATCTTCTTCACTAGAAGAGCTTTTACTACAGAACACCGCAACTTAGCCTACCAACAAAGGTGCGAACTTATAAAGCTGGATCCCCTGTGGCTTCGTAGATTGCAGAACGGTCTATTTTTACTGGTTAAACTTTTGAATGGTCAAACTTTTAATCCTCTTAGTAAAATAAGGCAGCTCGAGCACTCTCGACGCGCCAGTCATCGAGATGTATTTTTATTTCTTACTTTGGCACGTACAGTTAAGTACCGGCAATTCTTTTCAGCAAACGCCATATCAATCTGGAATAAGCTGCCCAAAAGTATTAAAACCCAGCAAAGCTACCCTATTTTTAAGAGAGCTATAACTAGTTTTTTTACATTCAGGACAACTTTCGCAAATTTTGGGTGCTGGCTCGGTGGAATCTTTCTTTCACTCTGATGACGTTCTTGAACATTGAACCCCGCCAGGCTTCATGCTGAAGATAATGCTGCTGAAGCAGCAGCCCGCAATCTGCTAACCCTTCAGCCGATAGCGCGCAACTTTTGCCGACAACCATTGAAGGAAGACTGAGAACACTGTGTTCTTTTGCCAACCCTCTCCGTCTCGAACTAAAACAAAAAACCTGAAACCAAATCAATACTGGCTGCAACATAGGAGTTTGTTTTGGGTTTTTTCTGGTCTCCGAGGTTTTTGAAGGAACCCAAGAGGTGCATTACCAACTCTTTACAATTGCCTGTAAATTGGCGTAATAAACATAATATTATTATTAACTCTTCGGAAACATATTTGGCGCCTTTGTGAGACCACATCTTGAAAACGGAATGCCAGTTTGGACACTGCTGTTGAAGAAAGCTATGGAGCTTCTTGAACAAGTGCAACGCAGGGCAACAAAGATGGTCGATGGTCTCAGCGACTTACCGTATCAGGAGAGATTGATCAAACTTGACCTTTTTCCTTTGTCTTAGAGGAACGTTCAGTGCAGCCTGCTTTGGACATTCTGGATAATCCAATTCAGTTTTTTCAGTTTATTTGGTGAGAATCATAGGATATGCCTTTGAAACCCCTATTAAGAATGTGTACAAACACCTATAAAAATTTACCACTACTAACATAGTATTGGAAAACAGTGAGTAGCATTGTTTTTTACAATATATGTCTGGTTTTTATAGGTAAGACTTGGAGGGAGGAGAGTAGCATTTTTTTTACAATATGTGTCTGGTTTTTAGACTTCAAACTTGGAGAGAGGAGAGGGGACGCATATAATTATCCAAGCGTTTTTTGTACATCTGAAGGGAAGTGGCCTCCACGACTGACTGTGGAAGGTTTTTCCACTGTTGTATGACACGTTGCGTGAAGAATTCAGAGCAAAGGTTTAGCTTGGACAACTACGTGCGCAGCTTCATTGTATGCTCACAGATATGAGGCGAGAGGTGCCACTGAAACATGTCTTAAAAGCGCAATCCTTTCTCAATACCGTTTATTATCTTGTAAACCAGGAATTTGGAATTTATATTTTTCAGCGCCGGTATGACACTATCTATGCAAAGTTAATCTCGAAAAAATAAAAATTCAAAAAATAATTTGACAATATGTGCAAGTAGACGTATAAAGTCGTAATAATGTCAGCAGAAATTGTCCTTTTGGGGCAACATTTAGCAATGCTTTGCAGGTAATTTTGAACTTAAAACGAAAACTTATGGCAGTTAAAAATTACTCTTACCGTGAAAATGGAGACAGTGTTCAACGGGCCTCCATGTTCAAAAAGTGTGCAAGAGAAAAACTGCTTAGGAAGATGAAAGCAGGAACATAGAAGTAGACCAGAAATAGGTGTGGGTGATCTGATGAAGGTGAGTATTCAACGAAACTGCAGCATTTTAGACTGAGTACTTCCGCGTGGCTTTGATTGACTCAGTGGTTGTTAATGGCAACGTCTAGGTTCTCGGGGGACACGAGGCAGAGAGAATAGATTCAAGCAGATCTCCTAAATTCCCAATGGTCCTTTCTCGGAGTCATGGAGAAAGTTGCTCGTAAAAGATGAGGAGAATAGAAGGTTAATAGAATCAGTGTTAAGATAAATGTGCAGTCTCCGTCTGAAATCAGACAGTCTAGTTAAGATCTAATTTCGATTGACAAGTTATTCCAATGAAAGCTATATCTGGAAGCAAAAAAATTAAGAACGTTTACATGAGGAAGATGCAGGTGGGTGTATAACAAGTGCCGAGTTTCCTAGGTTGTAGGGACGGCTGACGGGGGTAATGACAGAAGTCCTGGGTAAATTAGTGCATTTATTAAGCCGAAAAAGGAGACAAAAGCCTGCTTCCAATCTCCTGACCCAAAGAACCTTAGTTTCGCTAATTGACATCTATTTGAGTAACAAGTATTAGAAGCTGTCGGATACAGCAGTTTTCGTGTAAACTTTCTTTGAATTTGTTCAATTTTTTAACGGCTACCTTCAGTCATGAGACCGAAAAAGGGGCAACAGTATTCTAAGATGGGAAGCACGAACATACGACAAAGTCTTAATTTCATTTCAGGAAGATAGAAATTATAAGAGATAAAGCCGCAAATCTGTGCGGCTTTGGCTGTAATTCTATCGGCGTGAGGAGAAAGGTCTAATTTATTGGTGAAGCTTAATCCTAGGTCCTTGATACTTGAACATTCAGTCATTAGGTAACCTTGAAAAACAACAGGTTGTGGCAGCCTTTCACGCCCAAAGCACAGGTATCGGCACTTCGAAGGTAAGAACTCCATCTGCCATGTTGAGCTCCACGCCGAAAGATCGTGCAGATCAGAATGAATTTGTTCTAGGCATCTCGCGGCCGTAGACTTAGAGAAGGAGTAAACACACTTGAGATCATCTGCATAAATATAAGACTGGGAGTGTTTAACACTCAATCAGATATCATTTATGTAAAGCAAGAAGAGCAGAGGACCTAGCACGTTATCTTGAAGGACACCACTCAAAATTGCGGTAGGAGTAGAGTATGAGGATCCCACTAAGACCTTTTGTTGTCGATTGGAAAAATAAGATCTGATGAAGTCAGTAAGAGGAATACGAAATCCGATAGCCTCTAGTTTGGCTAGGAGCCTCCTGTGAGGAACTTTATGAAATGCTTTACAAAGGTCAAAATAGATAACTATTACAGATGGATGATCATTACGAAGAGAAGTAAGTAGATTTAGAAAAGACATGTGGCATGTTTCACAAGATCGGTCCGGTAAAAAGCCATGCTGTGAGGAGCTGAGAATGTTATTGTTAATGCAGAAATCTGTAATTTTTTTGGCAATTAGTTTTCCAAAGAGATTAGCCAGAGAGGGCGTTTGATGAATACCGCGATAATTGTGAATATCTGATCGGGAACCAGATTTAAATACGGGAATTATAATAGAAGTTTTCCAGTAGTCCGGGAAAAAGCCATTCTCAAGAAACACTGCGGTAGTCCGTTCATTCTTGAAGCGCGCATTGGTATATCGATCCAACTTTCGCTTAAATACCTCCTGGGATCCCGCGGAAGCGTTTTCCACGCTTCGACCACCCTTTTGGTGAAGAAGTGCTTATGACTATCCAGCCTTGCCCCAGTCACGTAATTTGAGAGTATGATCCTTCAAATTCGTTTTTTTGCTAATTCGAAGAAAGCTCCTCATAGAAGACAACAGTCCCGAAAACGCAATATGGGAATCGTTAGTATTAGGTCCCCCGAAGCTGCCTGTAGCACAATGGGAAAAGGTTGAGATTCGAAAGTCATGTTTCATAAGACTGTGAGCCCAGCCCCGTAGCAAGTTTAGTTACGCGCCCTTGAACCTTTTCGAGGATGTTGATGTCCTTCACGGCCCAGGGTCTCCAAGCTTCGATAGCGAATCATAGTTGAGGTCGTACGAAGGTTCCGAAGACTTTTGTGAAGCAATTGCCATTGAAGGCAGAAGAATCCCGCTTGACGAGGCTTGTGGTGGACCACAATATGAGTAGGAGGTCAAGCTGCACGTCCATATAACATCCGCCTAAATAACCTGAATCTCTATTAACTAGGTTATGGGCATTTGCGTGAAGACTTGCGACAAACCTTCCGTATCGTGCGTTGATTGGTCTGTGTCCTCTTGTGTGATTTCTTTACCAACTTTCAACTATAATTGATCATAATCTGTTGAGGCATTCAAATATCTGCTTAACATCCATACGCTATAGCACAAAGTGGAATAAGTGACTGATGAATCGTTAAACAGCAGCATTCAATGTGAAAATGTCTACAGTCATTTGAATGTAACTACTTTATAGTGTATAATACTTTTTATGTGAAAAATAGGGATTCCAAAGCCATTCGCCTATTTTCATTAAAATACACTGACTGACTGAAGTTGTTTGGACAGACCACTTGCACAGTCGGCCTGTGGGACCCTGCCGCTGTGCTGATTCACGCTGCCTTCCTTTGTTACGCTAGCTATCTACTTGCACGTGGCAAACTCCCACGCTGTCAACCGCTGTAAGGCCACGATCTCCTAGTGGCCCTTTGCTTTCTCAGGTCTGCTCAGAGGTCAAGGCGCCAGCCTACCTGGCTGGCTGCCTGGTTCACGAAGAACGTTCAGCGAGTAAGGCTAGACAGCAGCCAACACAATTCCGCGAACTGACTCGGCGTGCATAACTCAGTCTTTTTACTGTCTATTTACCGGCAGTAAACCTCTGTCCACCAACACCGTCTTGCTTGACTACTGATTTGGGGGAAACTTCTGTTTGTCCAAATCATAACTTGCGGCAAGCCTCCTTAAACTGCAGAGTAATTAGGTCTATCAGGACGTTCGGGAGAGAGCCCTCTCACAGAGGGTCTTTGGAACAAGTTATGATCTATCTTACGCGCTGCTTCTTCGCAAAACTGAGGTAATATTTCAAAGCCACTTGTAAGCTTTTTCGCTGGGAAACTACACTACAGATAATCAAGATTCCGGCAGTTTGCGTCTCAGTCACTCTAACCGATGACTTTATACCCCCATATTTAATGTCATAAAAATTGATCTAGCGAAAAATTTTAAAATCTGAATAGGATGTTCAATAGTAAAATCCAACTAATAAATTCTATTAATAAAGTTACTTAGAGCTAAGCATTTTCTTTCCATAATTTTTCTTGCCGTTTGATGACCCGAGCTGGGTTCATGTTCTTTATCTATAGCAAAAAATAATAAGATTTGCTAGACTTTTTTTATCCGAGGATAAGGTATGTAGCTCGGCTTCTAAGTAATTCATGCGATTAAATAACTGGTAATCCTTCCCTAAACTGAGTGCTAATGATCGATGCGATGCACTTGGAGGTCATGACCAAACTTAATTTTGGTGTGTGCTAGGTCGAACGTAGCTTTTTTTTCACATGGGCAGGGTGATGGCGGACAGAGTTCCTCCAGCCGGGCTCGAAAGAAGCCACAGGTATTTCTGCTACGTCTGTGGTACGCTTCTTCCGCATCGCCTTGTTGCCAATGACTCATTCGTATGCCGGAAATGTTTAACTCCCACTTACCTTTCTTGGTTTGTCGGCATGAAAGTTTCCTTTGATGATGAAAGCGGTCCGGAGTCCGATATGTCGAGACTTCAATCATGGCCTTTTTTCCCGAAGATGTTGGAACGCGCACAGACAATACTTCGTTCTGAAGAGGCATTAAAATTGTCTGCAGATGCTGATGGCATTCTCCCAACCTCTAACGATGGACCGTCCGTTAAAAAGGATTGCCCTTATTGTGGAAACGACCGGATGACATACGTAACTATGCAAACCCGGTCTGCTGATGAAGGCCAGACCGTTATTTATACATGTACACAGTGTCACAAAAAAGAAGTTGAAAACACGTAGATCTTATTTTTTTTACAAAACACTTATTGATCAAATACCTCAAAAGGGTCATCGTCTTATTAATTTTATAATTGTTTGCCCTCGTGTATGAATACGCTAGTCATAGTTACATCTTATTATCCTGGAGTCAGATCTACCAAGTTGCCGTTCTACGGATGCCACCATCCATAATAATGTCCCTGGGAGACAAAGAACCACAGGAATCTGCATATTCGTAAATGCTGTATTATCCTCCCTTAAGTCTTTATGTTGATGCAATTCTACGTGCAGGCATGTCTTGTAGCAGTCGGGATACCATTATATGCACTGTGACGGAATTATTGGTAGAAGCAGACGGCTGCCGCACACCGAAGCATGGTAGTAACCGGTATAATATAACACAGAGGAAAGTGAGAGTACAAGAAATCAGTCAAATACTTAAAGATAGAAGGATAAATTATTCCTCCCCGTGATGTTAGTGGAACATTACCGGTGCGGCAAGGTCAGAATGGCGAATGATGTCTGTTATAATTTGTGCCGACTCGGTTGTCGTCTTATACTCGTTATTTGCAAGAAAATGTGCCCTTTGGTACTTATGGTTATCATACTTTTTGTTTCTCTGTATCACTGCGAACAGACTCAGCGATGTGTCTGGCTAACCTTTTTATGTCCTAAGCAAACAGCTAGTTGTCTTTAAACTGCCTCTCACAGATGAATGAAGGCATTCTCTTTCCAAGTATTTGCATGAATGAGGAAGAAGTGTTGTCGAGCGCCGGATCAATTTTTACTGCCCTGAACTGTTGGGCTCTTGAGGGAGTCTATCGTAGAAGATAAACGAGTTCATTGCAGTCAGGTTATTTGTTCGACAGATATCTACATTAGAATTTTAACATTATGTAGGCAATGCTTTATTGGCAGTAGCTTATTGGTATCAGACATGGATTTTGTGAAACCGCGTTTACAGTTCAAAAAGTTAATTTTTGCGCTTTTATTTTAGTTTCACGAGCAAACATGACTTAACTGTCCTATTATGTCCCTCCTTAGGTCTCTGTGACGTATGTTTGTCGAAATGTGGGTAAACAAATTTCGCGAAAATGTCGGACTCTCAACCTGTTTTAATGTATGTCACAGTCGCTTCATATGGTTGAAAGCGATGCCTTTCAGTTAAGCCTTTTTTTAACATTTTCAACGCGTTTTGGTCGGAAATGGTTCTATTCTTCGGAGTTTAACTGCATATTCACTGTGTTCTGTCATTCCAGCTTTATCTGATTTCCGCTCCCTGTCTCGCTATGCAGACATGAGTCGGCAGACGCAATCACACCGATGAAACGGATGCGAGCGTCTATTCCACACTATTACATAGTTATATTTGAACTGAACTAGTACCTTGCCCTAGTAAGCAAGATGATTTTACTGTAAGCACTTTAGTAATCGTTTTGTCCTACGCTGTAAAGGCATCACTAAGAAAGCACGGTCTGTGAAGACTGTTCAGCCAATGTTGTATCGAGGCGTTTTGTTAATCCGCTTGCATTTATTTTATGAATAGTATGAGTTTGCTAAGTGGGTGCCCACCTAAACGAAGAGATACTTTGAGACAGTGGAGTTTAGTGCCTTATTTTCTGGATTTCTTCGTCACCATAATCTAAATGATGAGCGCTTGCCCCCCTTTGTATGTCTCCAGTGTGAAGTCCGTCGGTTATTTCTTCTTCGTAACTGTACCTTGGAAAAAAATTAGCCGCTCGCGCTCATGATAGAAGCTTGATTGACTATGTTTTCGACTATGGGTTAGCCATTAGCTTAACTTCAGTAAAACCGCTTTACGTTACTAAGAAATTTACCAACTCTCAGTCATTCTTGAAACCAGCAACATGGCGTATTTTCTGCAACCGAGCTTGTTGACTTGGTGTCCAGGCGGTAATCTCCGCTGCATTATAACGCACAAGTACACATACACGCGTAAACTCGTTCGGTTTTTGAAAAAATATAATTTATTTGTCAAACGTTATCTCAAGCTGGCCCTATGTGCTTAGCTTTGAACATGCGTATTGAGCTGCCAGAGACCTCTAGGGAAATATTTTGTTCATAATTCGCTTGTCTTCTAGCGCAAGTAAACTGAAAACGACCACCGTGTTGTCCACTGCCGTTAGATGATGTGGTTGGTATTGCAGTTTATTCCGTTTAAGTCAGTGAGTACATACACGTTGCCATCAGGGACACCCTGGAATGTTCTTCTGCGCTGTTATTTCACTCGAGCATTGGATATGTCAACCAGTTTCAGGCGTCGAGTTGTGGGACTTGGTGAAACGCTGTAAGTGTTGTTTGGGAGCAGTTAATAAAAGTTCTATTTTATTAACCACTACCTCTAATTTTCCATTTATTTGAGCGTGTTATGGGAAGAGGTAAACCGACGTGTCCTTTTGCTCTATGGGATAAGGTCACATTGATCCTTGCGAACCGTTATGTTCGGCAAATACTTTCAGTTGCATACAATTCAATACAGAACTGTCCAATCAGCGTACTCCTGACCCGTATCTTACGTTCTTTGTGCGAGCGACATTTTTTAAGGTCACATTAGCGTGTTGGTGATTATTAAGTTGCCTAAAGGTTCAGTGTGGACCCTTGATTTGTTGACAGCGTGTGAGCTGCTGTTAGCCTTTTTCTGTGCTTTACTCTTTCATTCGATTTGTTTTGTGGTTTCCATCTCCATTCTGTGGTAGATCACCAGGTTTTTGTGTGTGTGTCGTAGCCCATTGTTGGATCAGAGATCCCCAAACTGAGAGTAGTTGGGAGACGGAGAAAAGCCGAGACTTGGACCGGCTTGAGCCAAAGGTCCGCGGAAGTGAGGTGGGTGCCTAGCCGGGAACTGCAGGTGAACAGATGCTGACAGTCATGCGGAGAAATGCCGCTGTCGGGACAGCAGTTAGGTATGAACGGGTCGAGCCGGTGTTGGTACTGGCGAATGACCATTCAGTAGCCACTGCGCAGTTCAGACAGAGTACAGCGATTGATCCTCAGGAGATGTTCCGAGACCGCAAGCGGAGGTAGATAGCCACCCAAAAGGACCGGGGACGGTAAGCTCGTTTCCCCTCGACAACAGCTCTCTGGTGGAGACGCTGGAAACCTGTCTTGGTGGCAAGCCATCAACGGGTAGATTTGAGAGAGTCAAGTGGACAGCTTTCTTGTGGAGAGCTCGAATAGGCGGCCGAACTTTGCAGCTAGGCTCAGGGGCGTGACAACGGTAGTGATTAGAATGGCAAACAGCTTCAACAGAACTGTTGGTCTAGGATAGTGATTCCTTCTGCCATTTGCGTGATAGAGCGACTAATTTTCACTGTGTAAGGCGTGAGCTATTAACTTGATATAACAGCTTACATGAATTAGGTTTCGAACGTCGAGGCCACTTGAAA
This sequence comes from Ligula intestinalis, assembly GCA_036362985.1. Classification (NCBI taxonomy): domain Eukaryota; kingdom Metazoa; phylum Platyhelminthes; class Cestoda; order Diphyllobothriidea; family Diphyllobothriidae; genus Ligula; species Ligula intestinalis. The sequence continues at coordinate 17,583 of JAYGXS010000850.1, forward strand.
AATTCCTACTTGTTCAAGCAATGGCAGGTATGTTGCACTATCTGAATAATCACGAAGTTACTGGTGACGTCTATCCCTGACGAGCGCTTCGCAGCTGTTCTCACACTTAACGGCTGAGTAGTCACTACTTTATTCTACTTTATTCTTCTTCTTGCTATCTCTGCGGGGCCCGTTTATTAGGTGGAGTTTTTTCCGGAGGGAAACCAGCTTTGAAACACCGTCCACAATAATTAAATTCTTTTTAGTTTTGCTACTAACTACTTGTTAGTAATCATACTATGAGAATTGAATGTTATTTGCACCGGTCTTTTCACTTGTTGATTTCCGTGCATGATTCTTGATTTACGTGTTTTCAAACGGACCACCTCCTATTTATCTCCTTACTCAGAGTACCGCTCTAACCACCCAGAATTTAGTTCCAACTTGGAGTGCTATACCCTGCCTTATTAACTGTAACTTGCTGTGCTAGCCTTTATGTTTATTACTATAGAACACCGAAAAATACCTTCTGACAATACCCTTGGTCTCGAGTGCGTCTCTTATGTTGCAGAAAGTAGTTTTGCATCAAGACTATCTAGCGAATATAAATACTATATCTAGGGTCGATCTTCGTCTAAAAACTTGTGAGTTCTTAAGTATAATTCCCCAGAACTGTTTGCTGCTGTGCAGTTCTCTACGGTTTCATCCTATCGTTCGCTTTGTTTACTGTGTCCTGTAGGTGCTCTCTGAAAGAATGCGCACGTATTTATTTTGCTCCGGATGCTCTCTTGAATCGTCGACCTTAGATATCTTAGAACAAGGTATGCGCTGTTCGTGTATAGAGGACGAGCCTGAGAAACTGAGGTCGTTTACCTGACCTACAATTGTCTGAGATTCAACCTCCCAAGGAAGGTTGTACTCGCTGTAATAACATAGCAAGGTCACCTCAGGACACCCAATAAGGACCAAAGTATATTTGGTGCGTTATGCATCGTATACCCCATCGCTACAACATTGTTACCCTAAAGCAGACGCCGC
>JAYGXS010000851.1:1232-16699 GCA_036362985.1 Ligula intestinalis
AAGGCTTTCTCTGATGCGTGGGTTCAAATCCCACTGCCAAACGCCTCGAGTTGTTCAAACATGCGTCATCTCAAATTAAGCAAATCTGCCAAACAAACTTAATAATTAATTCAGCCTAGCAGTCATTCTGGTGGATTCTAGATGATTGCTTAGGAAATCCTGCTTGGGCAGTCAACTTTCTTCCGTATTGGTGGATTCCATATAAACGAAAAGTTGAGCGGATAATATCGATCCAAGTGTGATTGAACTCATGGCGTGAAGCGGGTGTTTGTAGCTTAGCGGTAGAGCGTTAGCCTTTGGCAAAGGCTTTCTCTGTTGCGCGGGTTCAAATCCCGCCGCCAAAGGCTAAAGGTATTTCACCCCTGGGAAAACTCAAATTAAGCAAATCTGCTAAACCAACATAATAATTAACACAGCCTAGCAGTCATTCTGGTGGATTCTTGATGATTGCTTTGAAAATCCTGCTTGGGCAGTCAACTTTCTTCCGTATTGGTTGATTCAATATGAGCGAAAGGTTGAGCTGGTACTATCGATCCAATTGTGAGAAAACTCATGGCGTTAAGCGGGCGGTTGTAGCTTATCGGTAGAGCATTAGCCTCCGGCAAAGGCTTTCTCTGATGCGCGGGTTCAAATCCCGCCGCCAAACGCCTAGAGTTATTCACACCTGCGTCAACTCAAATTAATCAAATCTGCCAAACCAACTTTATAATTATGTCAGCCTAGCAGTCATTCTGGTGGATTTTCGATGATTGCTATGAAATCGTTCTCGGGTAGTCAACTTTTTCCCGTATTGGTGGATTACATATGAGCAAAAAGTTGAGCGGGTGATATCGATCCAATTGTAAGAAAACTCATGGCGTGAATTGGGCATTTGTAGCTTAGCGGTAGAGCATTAGCCTCCGGCAAAGGCTATTTCTGATGCGTGGGTTCAATCCCGCCTCCAAACGCCTAGAGTTATTCACACATGCGTCAACTCAAATTAAGCAAATCTGCCGAAACAACGTAATAATTAAGTATGCTTAGCAGTCATTCTGGATGATTCAAGATGATAATTGCTTAGGAAATCCTGCTTGGGCAGTCAAATTTCTCCCATATTGGTGGATTCCATATGAGTGAAAAGTTGAGCGGATGGTATCGATCCAAGTGTGATTAAACTCTGGGCATGAAGCGGGCGTTTGTAGCTTAGCGGTAGAGCATGAGCCTCCGGCAAAGGCTTTCTCTGATGCGTGGGTTCAAATCCCGCTGCAAAACGCCTAGAGTTGTTCACACCTGCGTCAAGTCAAATTAAGCAAATCTGCCAAACCAACTTAATATTTAAGTCAGCCTAGCAGTCATTCGGGTGGATTCTAGGTGATAGCTTAGGAAATCCTGCTTGGGCAGTCAACTTTCTCCCGTATTGGTGGATTCCATATGAGCGAAAAGTTGAGTGGATAATATCGATCCAAGTGTGATTGAACTCATGGCGTGAAGCGGGTGTTTGTAGCTTAGCGGTAGAGCATTAGCCTCCGGCAAAGGCTTTCTCTGATGCGTGGGTTCAAATTCCGCCGCCAAAGGCCTAAGGTATTTCGCACCTGGGTAAACTCAAATAAAGCATATCGGCCAAACCAACATAATAATTAACACAGCCTAGCAGTCATTCTGGTGGATTCTTGATGATTGCTTTGGAAATCCTGCTTGGGCAGTCAACTTTCTTCCGTATTGGTTTATTCCATATGAGCGAAAAGTTGAGCGGGTAATATCGATCCAATTGTGAGAAAACGCATGGCGTTAAGCGGGCGTTTGTAGCTTAGCGGTAGAGCATCAGCCTCCGGCAAAGGCTTTCTCTGATGCGCGGTTTCAAATCCCGCCGCCAAACTCCTAGAGTTTTTCACACCTGGGTCAACTCACATTTAGCAAATCTGCCAAACCAACTTAATAATTGAGTCAGCCTAGCAGTCATTCTGGTGGATTTTAGATCATTGCTTTGGATATCCTGCTTGGGCAGTCAACTTCCTCCCGCATTGGTGGATTCCATATGAGCGAATGGTTGAGCTGGTAATATCAATCAAAGTGTGAATAAACTCATGTCTTGAAGCGTGCGTTTGTAGCTTAGCGGTAGAGCATTAGCCTCTGGCAAAGCCTTTCTCTGATGTGCGGGTTCAAATCCCCCCGCCAATCGCCTAGAGTTTTTCACAGCTGCGTCAACTCACATTAAGCAAATCTGCCAAACCAACTTAATAATTAAGTCAGTCTAGCAGTTATTCGGGTGGATTCTAGATGATTGCTTAAAAAATCCTGCTTGGGCAGTCACCTTTCTCCCGTATTACTGGATTCCATTTGAGCGAAATGTTGAAAGGGTTATATCGATCAAAGTGTGACTACACTCATGGCGTGAAGCGGGCGTTTGTAGCTTAGCGGTAGAGCATTAGCCTCCGGCAAAGGCTTTCTCTGATGCACGGGTTTAAATCCCGCTGCTTAACGCCTAGTTTTTTTTCACACCTGGGTCAACTCAAATTAAACAAATCTGCCGAACAAACTTAATAATTAAGTCAGCCATGCAGTCATTCTGCTGGATTCTAGATGATTGCTTAGGAAATCCTGCTTGGGCAGTCAACTTTCTCCCGTATTGGTGGATTCCATATGAGCGAAAATTTGAGCGGGTAATATGGATTCTAGTGTGACTAAACTCATGGCGTGGAGCGGGCGTTTGTAGCTTAGCGGTAGAGCATTATCCTCAAGCATAGCCTTTCTCTTATGTGCGGGTTCAAATCCCGCCGCCAAACGCCTAGAGTTATTCACGCCTGCGTCAACTCAAATAAAGCAAATCTGCCAAACCAACGTAATAATTAAGTCAGCTTAGCTGTCATTCTGGTGGATTCTAGATGATTGCTTAGGAAATCCTGCTTGGGCAATCAACTTTCTCCCGTATTGTTGGATTCCATATGAGCGAAAAGTTGAGTGGGTAATATCGATCCAAGTGTGATAAAACTCATGGCATTAAGCGGGCGTTTGTAGCTTAGCGGTAGAGCATTAGCCTCCGGCAAAGGCTTTCTCTGATGCGGGTTCAAATCCCGCCGCCAAACGCCTAGAGTTTTTCACACATGCGTCATCTCAAATTAAGCAAATCTGCTAAACCTACTTAACAATTAACTCAGCTTAGCAGTCTTTCCGGTGGATTCAAGATGATAATTGCTTAGGAAATACTGCTTGGGCAGTCAACTTTCTCCCGTATTGGTGGATTCCATATGAGCGAAAATTTGAGCGGGTAATATCGATTCTAGTGTGACTAAACTCATGGCGTGAAGCGGGCGTTTGTAGCTTAGCGGTAGAGCATTAGCCTCAGGCAAAGGCTTTCTCTGATGCGCGGGTTCAAATCCCGCCGCCAAACGCCTAGAGTTATTCACACCTACGTCAACTCAAATCAAGCAAATCTGCCGAAACAACATAATAATTAACACAGCATAGTAGTCATTCCGGTGGATTCCAGATGATTGCTTAGTAATATCCTGCTTGGGTTGTCAACTTTCTCCCGTATTGGTTGATTTCATATGAGCGAAAAGTTGAGCGGGTAATATCGATCCAAGTGTGAGAAAACTCATGGCGTAAAGCGGGCGTTTGTAGCTCAGCGGTAGAGCATTAGCCTCCGGCAAAGGCTTTCTTTGATGCACGGGTTCAAATCCCGCCGCAAAACACCTAGAGTTATTCACACCTGCGTCAAATCAAATTAAGCAAATCTGCCAAACCAACTTAATAATTAAGTCAGCCTAGCAGTCATTCTGGTATATTCTAGATGATTGCTTAGTAATATCCTGCTTGGGTTGTCAACTTTCTCCCGTATTGGTGGATTCCATATGAGCGAAAATTTGAGCAGGTAATAACGATCCAAGTGTGATTGAACTCATGACGTGAAGCGGGCGTTTGCAGCTTAGCGGTAGAGCATTAGCCTCTGGCAAAGGCTGTCTCTGATGCGCGGGTTCAAATCCCGCCGCCAAAGGCCTAAGGTTTTTCACACCTGGGTAAACTCAAATTAAGCAAATCTGCCAAACCAACATAATAATTAACACAGCCTAGCAGTCATTCCGGTGGATTCTAGATGATTGTTTAGTAATATCCTGCTTGGGTTGCCAACTTTCTCCCGTATTGGTTGATTCCATATGAGCGAAAAGTTGAGCGCGTAATATCGATCCAAGTGTGAGAAAACTCATGGCGTAAAGCGGGCGTATTTAGCTTAGCGGTAGAGCATTAGCCTCCGGCAAATGCTTTCTCTGATGCACGGCTTCAAATCCCGCCGCCAAACGCCTAGAGTTATTCACACCTGCGTCAACTCAAATTAAGCAAATCTGCCAAACCAACTTTATAATTAAGTCAGCCTAGCAGTCATTCTAGTGGATTCTAGATGATTGCTTAGGAAATCCTGCTTGGGCAGTCAACTTTCTCCCGTATTTGTTGATTCCATATGAGCGAAAAGTTGAGCGGGTAATAATGATCCAAGTGGGATTAAACTCATCGCGATAAGCGGGCGTTTGTAGCTTAGCGGTAGAGCATTAGCCTTCGGCAAAGGCTATTTCTGATGCGCGGTTTCAATCCCGCCTCCAAACGCCTAGATTTATTCACACCTGCGTCAACTCAAATTAAGCAAATCTGCCAAACCAATTTAATAATTAAGTCATCCCAGCAGTCATTCTGGTGGATTCAAGATGATAATTGCTTAGGAAATCCTGCTTGGGCAGCCAACTTTCTCCCGTATTGGTGGATTCCATATGAGCGAAAAGTTGAGCGGGTAATATCGATCCAAGTGTGATAAAACTCATGGCGTGACTCGGGCGTATGTAGCTTAGCGGTAGAGCATTAGCCTCCGGCAAAGCGTTTCTGTTATGCGCGGGTTCAAATCCCGCCGCCAAACGCCTAGAGTTATTCACGCCTGCGTCAACTCAAATTAAGCAAATCTGCCAAAACAACGTAATAATTAAGTATGCTTAGCAGTCATTCTGGATGATTCAAGATGATAATTGCTTAGGAAATCCTGCTTGGGCAGTCAACTTTCTCCCGTGTTGGTGGATTGCATATGAGCAAACAATTGAGCGGGTAATATCGATCCAAATGTGATTAAACTCATGGTGTGAAGCGGGTGTTTGTAGCTTATCGGTAGAGCATTAGCCTCCGGCAAAGCCTTTCTCTGATGCATGGGTTCAAATCCCGCCGCCAAACGCCTAGAAATTTTTCACACGTGGGTCAACTCAAATTAAGCAAATCTGTCAAACAAACTTAATAATTAAGTCAGCCTAGCAGTCATTCCGGTGGATTCCAGATGATTGCTTCGGAAATCCTGCTTAGGTAATCAACTTTCTCTCGTACTGTTGGATTGCATATGAGCGAAAAGTTGAGTGTGTAATACCGATTCAAGTGTGATTAAACTCATGGGGGTAAGTGGGCGTTTGTAGCTAAGCGGTAGAGCATTAGCCTCCGGCAAAGGCTGTCTCTGATGCGTGGGTTTAAATACCGCCGCCAAACCCCTAGAATTTTTCACACCTGGGTCAACTCAAATTAAGCAAATCTGCCAAACCAACTTTATTATTAGGCCAGCCTAGCAGTCATTCTGGTGGATTCTAGATGATTGCTTAGGAAATCCTTCTTGGGCAGTCAACTTTATCCCGTATTGGTGGATTCCATATGATCGAAAAGTCGATAGGGTAATATCGATCCAAGTGTGATTAAACTAATGGCGTGAAGCGGGCGTTTGTAGCTTAGCAGTACAGCATTAGCCTCAGGCAAAGCCTTTTTTTGATGTGCGGGTTTAAATACCGCCGCCAAATGCCTAGAGTTTTTCACACCTAGGTTAACTCAAATTAAGAAAATCTGCCAAACCAACTTAATAATTAGGTCAGCCTAGCAGTCATTCTGGTGGATTCTAGATGATTGCTTAGGAAATCCTTCTTGGGCAGTCAACTTTCTCCCGTATTGGTGGATTCCATATGATCGAATATTTGAGAGGGTTATATCGATCCTAATGTGATTAAACTCATGGCGTGAAGCGGGCGCTTGTAGCTTAGCGGTAGAGCATTAGCCTCCGGCAAATCCTTTCTCTGATGCGCGCGTTCAAATCCCGCAGCCAAACGCTTAGAGTTATTCACACCTTCTTCAACTCAAATCAAGCAAATCTGCCAAACAAACTTAATAATTAAGTCAGCCTAGCAGTAATTCTGGTGGATTCTCGATGATTGCTTAGGAAATCCTGCTTGGGCAGTCAACTGTCTCCCGTGTTGGTGGATTTCATATGAGCGAAAAGTTGAGCGGATAATATCGATCCAAGTGTGATTGAACTCATGGCGTGAAGCGGGTGTTTGTAGCTTAGCGGTAGAGCATATGCCTCTGGCAAAGGCTTTCTCTGATGCGCGGGTTCAAATCCCGCCGCCAAAGGCCTAAGGTATTTCACACCTGGGTAAACTCAATTTAAGCAAATCTGCCAAACCAACATAATCATAAACACAGCCTAGCAGTCATTTTGGTGGATTCTTGATGATTGCTTCGGAAATCCTGCTTGGGCAGTCAACTTTCTTCCGTATTGGTTGATTCCATGTGAGCGAAAAGTTGAGCGGGTAATATCGATCCAATTGTGAGAAAACTCATGGCGTTAAGCGGGCGTTTGTAGCTGAGCGGTAGAGCATAAGCCTCCGGCAAAGTCTATTTCTGATGCGTGGGTTCAATCCCGCAGCCAAACGCCTATATTTATTCACGCCTGCGTCAACTCAAATTAAGCAAATCTGACAAACCAACTTAATAATAAAGTCAGCCTAGCAGTCATTTGGAAGGATTCTAGGTGATTGCTTAGGAAATCCTGCTTGGGCAGTCAATTTTCTCCCGTATTGGTGGATTCCATATGATTGAAAAGTTGAGCGGATAATATCGATCCAAGTGTGAGAAAACTCATGGCGTTAAGCGGGCGTTTGTACCTTAGCGGTAGAGCATTAGCCTCTGGCAAAGGCTTTCTCTGATGCGCGGGTTCAAATCCCGCCGCCAAAGGCCTAAGGTATTTCACACCTGGGTAAACTCAAATAAAGCAAATCTGCCAAACCAACATAATAATTAACACAGCCTAGCAGTCACTCTGGTGGATTCTTGATGATATCTTTGGAAATCCTGCTTGGGCAGTCAACTTTCTTCCGTATTGGTTGATTCCATATGAGCGAAAAGTTGAGCGGGTAATATCGATCCAATTGTGAGAAAACTCATGGCGTTAAGCGGGCGTTTGTAGCTTAGCGGTAGAGCATTAGCCTCCGGCAAAAGCTTTATCTGATGCGCTGGTTCAAATCCCGTCGCCAAACGCCTAGAATTATTCACGCCTGCGTCAACTCAAATTAAGAAAATCTGCCAAACAAACTTAATAATTAAGTCAGCATAGCAGTCATTCTGGTGGATTCTCGATGATGGCTTAGGAAATCCTGCTTGGGCAGTCAACATTCTCCCGTATTGGTTGATTCCATATGAGCGAAAACTTGAGCGGGTAATATCGTTCCAAGTGTGATTAAACTCATGGCGTGAAGCGGGCGTTTGTAGCTTAGCGGTAGAGCATTAGCCTCCGGCAAAGGCTTTCTCTGATGCGTGGGTTCAAATCCCACCGCCAAACGCCTCGAGTTGTTCACATCTGGGTCAACTCAAATTAAGCAAATCTGACAAACCAACTTAATAATACAGTCAGCCTAGCAGTCATTTGGGTGGATTCTAGGTGATTGCTTAGGAAATCCTGCTTGGGCAGTCAATTTTCTCCCGTATTGGTGGATTCCATATGAGCGAAAAGTTGAGCGGATAATATCGATCCAAGTGTGAGAAAACTCATGGCGTTTAGCGGGCGTTTGTACCTTACCGGTAGAGCATTAGCCTCTGGCAAAGGCTTTCTCTGATGCGCGGGTTCAAATCCCGCCGCCAAAGGCCTAAGGTATTTCACACCTGGGTAAACTCAAATAAAGCAAATCTGCCAAACCAACATAATAATTAACACAGCCTAGCAGTCATTCTGGTGGATTCTTGATGATTTCTTTGGAAATCCTGCTTAGTCAATCAACTTTCACAGGTATTGTTAGATTCCATATGGGCGAAAAGTTGAGCGGGTAATATCGATTCTAGTGTGATTAAACTAATGGCATGAATTGGGCGTTTGTTGCTTAGCGGTAGAGCATTAGCTTCCGGCAAAAGCTTTCTCTTATGAGAGCGTGCAAACCTTGCCGCCATATGCCTAGAGTTTTTCACACCTGGGTCAACTCAAATTCAGCAAATCTGCCAAACCAAATTAATAATTAAGTCAGCCTAGCAGTCATTATGGTGGATCCTAGTTCATTGCTTAGGAAACCCTGCTTGGGCAGTCAACTTTCTCTCGTATTGGTGGATTCCATATGAGAGAAAAGTTAAGCGGGTAATATCGATCCAAGTGTTATTAAACTCATGGCGTGAAGCGGGCTTTTGTAGTTTAGCCGTAGCACATTAGACTCCGGCAAATGCTTTCTCTGATGCGCGGGTTCAAATCTCGCCACCAAACGCCTAGCGTTTTTCACACATGGGTCAAATCAAAATAAGCAAATCTGCCAAACCAACTTAATAATTAAGTCAGCCTAGCAGTCATTCTTATGGAGTCTAGATGATTGCTTACAAAATCCTGCTTGGGCAGTCAACTTTCCCCGTATTGGTTGATTTCATATGAGCGAAACGTTGAGCGGGCATCATTGATCCAAATGTGTTTAATATCATGGCGTGAATTGGGCGTTTGTAGCTTAGTGGTAGAGCATTAGCCTCCGGCAAAGGCTATTTCTGATGCACGGGTTCAAATCCCGCCGCCAAAAACCTAGAGTTATTCACACATGCATCAACTCAAATTAAGCAAATCTGCCAAACCAACGTAATAATTAAGTCAGCCTAGCAGTAACTCTGGTGCATTCTATATGATTGCTTAGGAAATCCTGCTTGGCAGTAAACTTTCTCCCGTGTTGGTGGATTCCATTTGAGAAAAAATTTAGCGCGTAATATCGATCCAAGTGTGATTAAACTCATTGCCTGAAGCGGGCGTTTGTAGCTTAGCGGTTGAGCATTTGCCTCCGGCAAAGCCTTTCTCTGAATCGCGTGTTCAAATCCCGCCGCCAAACTCCTAGAGTTATTCACACCTGCGTCAACTCAAATTAAGCAAATCTGCCAAACCAACTTAATAATAAGGTCAGCCTAGCAGTCATTCTGGTGGATTCTAGATGATTGCTTAGGAAGTCCTGCTTCGGCAGTCAACTTTCTCCCGTATTGTTGGATTCCATATTATCGAATAGTCGAGAGGGTAATATCGATCCAAGTGTGATTAAACTCATGGCGTGAAGCGGGCGTTTGTAGCTTAGCAGTAGAGCATTAGCCTCTGGCAAAGCCTTTTTCTGATGTGCGTGTTTAAATACCGCCGCCAAACGCCTACCATTTTTCACTCCTAGGTCAACTCAAATTAAGCAAATCTGCCAAACCAACTTAATAATTAAGTCAGCCTAGCAGTCATTCTGGTGGAATCTAGATAATTGCTTAGGAAGTCCTGCTTGGACAGTCAACTTTCTCCCGTATTGGTGGATTCCATATGATCGAATAGTCGGGAGGGTAATATCGATCCAATAGTGATTAAACTCATGGCGTGAAGCGGTCGTTTGTAGCTTAGCGGAAGAGCATTAGCCTCCGGCAAAGCCTTTCTCTGAATCGCGGGTTCAAATCCCGCCCCAAACGCTTAGAGTTATTCTCACCTGCGTCAACTCAAATTAGGCAAATCTGCCAAACCAACTTAATAGTTAGGTCAGCATAGCAGTCATTCTGGTGGATTCTAGATGATTGCTTAGGAAATCCTGCTTGGGCAGTCAACTTTCTCCCGTATTGGTGGATTCCATATGATCGAAAATTTGAGAGGGTTAAATCGATCCAATTGTGATTAAACTCATGGCGTGAAGCGGGCGTTTGTAGCTTAGCGGTAGAGCATAAGTCTCCGGCAAAGCCTTTTTCTGATGCGCGTGTTCAAATCCCGCCACCAAAAGCCTAGAGTTATTCAAAACTCGGTCAACTCAAATTAAGCAAATCTGCCAAACCAACTTAATAATTAGGTCAGCCTAGCAGTCATTCTGGTGGATTCTAGATGATTGCTTAGGAAATCCTGCTTGGGCAGTCAAATTTCTGCCATATTGGTGGATTCCATATGAGCGAAAATTTGAGCGGGTTGTATCGATCCAAGTGTGATTAAACTCATGGCAAGGAGCGGGCGTTTGTAGCTTAGCGGTAGAGCATTAGCCTCCGGCAAAGGCTTTCTCTGAATCGCGGGTTCAAATCCCGCAGCCAAACACCTATATTTATTCACGCCTGCGTCAACTCAAATTAAGCAAATCTGCCAAACCAACGCAATAATTAAGTCAGCCTAGCTGTAACTCTGGTGGATTCTATATGATTGCTTAGGAAATCCTGCTTCGGCAGTCAACTTTCTCCCGTATTGTTGGATTTCATATGATCGAATAGTCGAGAGGGTTATATCGATCCAAGTGTGATTAAACTCATGGCGTGAAGCGGGCGTTTGTAGCATAGCTGTAGAGCATTAGCCTTCGGCAAAGCCTTTATCTGATGCGCGGGTTTAAATAACGCCGCCAAACGCCTACAATTTTTCACACCTGAGTCAACTCAAATTAAGCAAATCTGCCAAACCAACTTAAAAATTAAGTCAGCCTAGCAGTCATTCTAGTGGATTCTAGATGATTGCTTAGGAAGTCCTGCTTGGGCAGTCAACTTTCTCCCGTATTGTTGGATTCCATATTATCGAAAAGTCGAGAGGGTAATATCGATCCAAGTGTGATTAAACTCATGGCGTGAAGCGGGCGTTTGTAGCTTAGCGGTAGAGCATTAGCCTCCGGCAAAGCCTTTTTCTGATGCGCGGGTTTAAATACCGTTTCCAAACGCCTAGATTTATTCACACCTGGGTCAACTCAAAATAATCAAATCTGCCAAACCAACTTAATAATTAAGTCAGCCTTGCAGTATTTCTGGTGGATTCTAGATGATTTTTTATGAAATTCTGCTTGGGCAGTCAACTATCTTCCGTTTTGGTGGATTCCATATGCGCGAAAATATGAGAGGTAATATCGATCCAAGTGTGATTAAACTCATGGAGTGAAGCGGGCGTTTGTAGCTTAGCGGTAGAGCATTAGTCTCCGGCAAAGCCTTTTTCTGATGCACGTGTTCAAATCCCGCCGCCAAACGCCTAGATTTTTTCACACCTATGTCAACTCAAATTAAGCAAATCTGCCAAACCAACTTAATAATTAATTCAGCCTCGCAGTCATTCTGGTGGATTCTAGATGATTGCTTAGGAAATCCTGCTTGGATATTCAACTTTCTCCCGTATTAGTGGATTCCATCTGAGTTAAAATTTGAGCAGGTAATATCGATCCAAGTGTGATTAAACTCATGGCGTGAAGTGGGCGTTTGTAGCTTAGCGGTACAGCATTAGCCTCCGGCAAAGCCTTTTTCTGATGCGCGGGTTTAAATCCCGCCGCGAAACGCCTAGAGTTTTTCACACCTGGGTCAACTCAAATTAAGCAAATCTTCCAAACCAACTTAATAATTAAGTCAGACTTGCAGTCATTCTGGTTGATTCTAGATGATTTTTTTATGAAATTCTGCTTGGGCAGTCACCATTCTACCGTTTTAATGGATTCCATATGGGCGAAAATTTGAGAGGGTAATATCGATCCAAGTGTGATAAAACTCATGGCAATAAGCGGGCGTTTGTAGCTTAGCGGTAGAGCATTAGCCTCCGGCAACGGCTTTCTCTGATGCACGGTTTCAAATCCCGCCGCCAAACGCCTAGAGTTTTTCACACCTGGGTCAACTCGCATTAAGCAAATCTGCCAAACCAACTTAATAATTGAGTCAGCCTAGCAGTCATTCTGGTGGGTTTTAGATGATTGCTTTGGAAATCCTGCTTGGGCAGTCACGTTTTTCCCGTATTAGTGGATTCCATATGAGCGAAATGTTGAGAGGGTAATATCGATCAAAGTGTGACTACACTCATGGCGTGAAGCGGGCGTTTGTAGCTTAGCGGTAGAGCATTAGCCTCCGGCAAAGGCTTTCTCTGATGCACGGGTTCAAATCCTGCCGCTTAATGCCTAGTTTTTTTTCACACCTGGGTCAACTCAAATTAAGCAAATCTTCCAAACCAACTTAATAATTAAGTCAGCCTTGCAGTAATTCTGGTTGATTCTAGATTATTTTTTATGAAATTCTGCTTGGGCAGTCACCATTCTCCCGTTTTAATGGATTCCATATAGGCGAAAATTTGAGAGGGTAATACCGATCCAAGTGTGATAAAACTCATGGCATTAAGCGGGCGTTTGTAGCTTAGCGGTAGAGCATTAGCCTCCGGCAAAGGCTTTCTCTGAATCGCGGGTTCAAATCCCGCCGCCAAACGCCTAGACTTATTCACACCTTTGTCAACTCAAATTAAGCAAATCTGCCAAACCAACGTAATAATTAAGTCAGCCTAGCAGTAACTCTTGTGGATTCTATATGATTGCTTAGAAAATCCTGCTTGGGCAGTCAACTTTCTCCCGTGTTGGTGGATTCCATATGAGAAAACATTTAGCGCGTAATATCGATCCAAGTCTGATTAAACTCATTGCGTGAAGCGGGCGTTTGTAGCTAAGCGGTTGAGCATTAGCCTCCGGCAAAGCCTTTCTCTGAATCGCGGGTTCAAATCCCGCCGCGAAACGCCTAGAGTTTTTCAAACCTGCGTCAACTCAAATTAAGCAAATCTTCCAAACCAACTTAATAATTAAGTCAGACTTGCAGTCATTCTGGTTGATTCTAGATGATTTTTTATGAAATTCTGCTTGGGCAGTCACCATTCTCCCGTTTTAATGGATTCCATATGGGCGAAAAATTTGAGAGGGTAATATCGATCCAAGTGTGATAAAACTCATGGCGTGAAGCAGGCGTTTGTAGCTTAGCGGTAGAGCATTAGCCTCCGGCAAAGCCTTTTTCTGATGCGAGTGTTTAAATACCGCCGCCAAACGCCTAGAGTTTTTCACACCTGGGTCAACTCAAATTAATAAAATCTGCCAGACCAACTTAATAATTAAGTCAGCCTAGCAGTCATTCTGGTGGATTCTAGATGATTGCTTAGGAAGTCCTGCTTCGGCAGTCAACTTTCTCCCGTATTGTTGGATTCCATATGATCGAATAGTTGGGAGGGTCATATCGATCCAAGTGTGATTAAACTCATGGCGTGAAACGGGCGTTTGTAGCTTAGCGGTAGAGCATTAGCCTCCGGCAAAGCCTTTTTCTGAATCGCGGGTTCAAATCCCGCCGCCAAACGCTTAGAGTTATTCACACCTGCGTCAACTCAAAATAGGCAAATCTGCCAAACCGACTTAATAATTAGGTCAGCCTAGCAGTCGTTCTGGTGGATTCTAGATGATTGCTTAGGAAATCCTGCTTGGGCAGTCAACTTTCTCCCGTATTGGTGGATTCCATATGATCGAAAATTTGAGAGGGTTAAATCGATCCAATTGTGATTAAACTCATGGAGTGAAGCGGGTGTTTGTAGCTTAGCGGTAGAGCATAAGTCTCCGGCAAAGCCTTTTTCTGATGCGCTTGTTAATATCCCGCCGCCAAACTCCTAGATTTATTCACACCTGCGTCAACTCAAATTAAGCAAATCTGCCAAACCAACGTAATAATTAAGTCAGCCTAGCTGCAACTCTGGTGGATTCTAGATGATTGCTTAGTAAATCCTGCTTCGGCCGTCAACTTTCTCCCGTATTGTTGGATTCCATATGATCGAATAGTCGAAAGGGTAATATCGATCAAAGTGTGATTAAACTCATGGCGTGAAGCGGGCGTTTTTAGCTTAGCGGTAGAGCATTAGCCTCCGGCAAAGCCTTTTTCTGATGCGCGGGTTTAAATAACGCCGCCAAACGCCTACAATTTTTCACACCTGGGTCAACTCAAATTAAGCAAATCTGCCAAACCAACTTAAAAATTTAGTCAGCCTAGCAGTCATTCTTGTGGATTCTAGATGATTGCTTAGGAAGTCCTGCTTGGGCCGTCAACTTTCTCCCGTATTGTTGGATTCCATATGATCGAAAAGTCGAGAGGGTAATATCGATCCAAGTGTGATTAAGCTCATGGCGTGAAGCGGGCGTTTGTAGCTTAGCGGTAGAGCATTAGTCTCCGGCAAAGCCTTTTTCTGATGCACATGTTCAAATCCCGCCGCCAAACGCCTAGATTTTTTCACACCTGGGTCAACTCAAATTAAGCAAATCTGCCAAACCAACTTAATAATTAATTCAGCCTCGCAGTCATTCTAGTGGATTCTAGATGATTGCTTAGGAAATCCTGCTTGGATAGTCAACTTTCTCCCGTATTAGTGGATTCCATATGAGCGAATATTTGAGCAGGTAATATCGATCCAAGTGTGATTAAACTCATGGCGTGAAGCGGGCGTTTGTAGCTTAGCGGTACAGCATTAGCCTCCGGCAAAGCCTTTTTCTGATGCGCGGGTTTAGATCCCGCCGCCAAACGCCTAGAGTTTTTCACACCTGGGTCAAATCAAATTAAGCAAATCTTCCAAACCAACTTAATAATTAAGTCAGACTTGCAGTCATTCTGGTTGATTCTAGATGATTTTTTATGAAATTCTGCTTGGGCAGTCACCATTCTCCCGTTTTAATGGATTCCGTATGGGCGAATATTTGAGAGGGTAATATCGATCCAAGTGTGATAAAACTCATGGCATTAAGCGGGCGTTTGTAACTTAGCGGTAGAGCATTAGCCTCCGGCAAAGGCTTTCTCTGATGCGCGGTTTCAAATCCCGCCGCCAAACGCCTATAGTTTTTTCACAACTGGGTCAACTCACATTAAGCAAATCTGCCAAACCAACTTAATAATTAAGTCAGCCTAGCTGTCATTCTGGTGGATTCTAGATGATTGCTTTGGATATCCTGCTTGGGCAGCCAAATTCCTCCCGCATTGGTGGATTCCATATGAGCGCACGGTTGAGCTGGTACTATCGATCAAAGTGTGAATAAACTCATGGCTTGAAGCGTGCGTTTGTAGCTTAGCGGTAGAGCATTAGTCTCCAGCAAAGCCTTTTTCTGTTGCACGTGTTCAAATCCCGCCGCCAAACGCCTAGATTTTTTCACACCTGGGTCAAATCAAATCAAGCAAATCTGCCAAACCAACTTAATAATTCATTCAGCCTCGCAGTCATTCTGGTGGATTCTAGATGATTGCTTAGGAAATCCTGCTTGGATAGTCAACTTTCTCCCGTTTTAATGGATTCCATATGGGCGAAAATTTGAGAGGGTAATATCGATCCAAGTGTGATAAAACTCATGGCATTAAGCGGGCGTTTGTAGCTTAGCGGTAGAGCATTAGCCTCCGGCAAAGGCTTTCTCTGATGCGCGGTTTCAAATCCCGCCGCCAAACGCCTAGAGTTTTTC
>JAYGXS010000853.1:0-18574 GCA_036362985.1 Ligula intestinalis
GTTTAAGTCTATCACGCTTACTGTGGTTTTCATTTGTGTAAATTACCCTCTCCAGATGTTGCCTCTGGTTACCGCACTACGATCAGACACAGATAATAGTGAATATTCCCACATTAGCGCGACGTGATCACTTTTTTCCGAGAGCTGGTTAACAATTTACAATATCAACGCTTTCAGGTGCTTTGTTTAGTACTAGGTCTTAGCAATTAGCTTGTTGCCCTTCGCCTAATCTGGTTGGATATAGGACGTGTTGCGTTAGGAAAGATGCTTGTACTGTGCACAGGAGTCGTCAATCAAAATTCACTTCTTAGCCAGGCGCAGAACTCACATTCCAGTCGATATGGGGGGCGTTAAAGTCTCTCATGCCCATGATATCGGATATTCTAGGAATTTCATCGATTCATTCTATCAGACTAGTGTCTGACTGTTGGTTGCTCGATGCTGGATGATAGACCGCCATCGTGTTAAGGGTATGTGACCCCGGTGTTCTAACGGTGAGCCATATTGCCTCTGTATTGTTCTAAAGGTTTCCTTATTTGTCTGACACGAGCAGGCCATGTCTAGCATAGATTAGCACACCCGCACCTTTACACCCGACTGAATCTTTTCCGAAAACTTGAAACCCGGTGAGAGAGATTTCCTGGTCAATCATGTTTCTGTTATGCAGACGACGTCTGGTTCCATTGGGAAATAAATAATCATAAGCTTATCTAATTTGGAGAGCAGGCTTTGTGCTTTGGTGTACATGCACTTGGGTTTCTTTGTACGCAGTAATCCGTTTATGACAATTACTTCCTGACCGTCATCCGGAGCATTACGGTTTGGTTCAAGGTTTTCTGCTGAATTATTTTCCCGTCGATTATTTTCAGACCTGCCTCTCCATTCTTGCTCCTCGACTGTCGTTTCGCTACTAGTTCTCGGCGTTTCAGCCGTTCCTCTAGTGAGAAGTCCGGCTGAAAAAAACCTCCTTATGCGCGTGACGAAGGTTAGTTTTTTTAGACAGGATTACACTAACATGTTCCTTGTTTTTAATACGAGTTTAGCGGTCTGGGTTGGAGCATTTCTGCGGTATCTGCTGGCTTTCCCCGAAACAAAATGACCTCAGCACTTGAAATTATTTTCCTGGCGGGAACAGATCGCTCAGGACATCGTTAAAGGAAACCATGTCTGGGTCGTTTTGGGCGTTTTAGCGGTCTGAAAAGTCTTCTTTTAACCCCTGTACAACTAGACAGTTTTCATCATCCTCTCGGTGTCGTGTGCCCTTAGCTTAAGTTTTCGTCATATTGTTTGCAGTTAGTCTGGAGCTCGGACTGAGTGGTGTTATTGCTGGGTCGTCTGGACTGTCTGAAGATGCTTCTTGCACCCCCTGAACGACAACAGCATGATCCCCATCCTGTCGGGTGTCTTTAAGGACGGTTTTGGCCACCTTCGCTGCAGTTGGTCTAGAGCTCGGAACGGATGGTGTGACTGCTTGGTCGGCGGATTTGTCTGAAGTTGTCTCACCGGTGTCTAAGTTGTCAATTATGGCGGCCTGCACTTCTTGTATGGGCAGCCTCTGTTCTTCCTTAGGCAGTTTATGCGTATGCATTGAAGTCATCCGTTTTTCTATCGCAGCGATGGTCGGCTGGAGGAGTTTTTTTCATATTTGTCATTTTAGCTTCAATGTTATGATACTTATACTTTTGACTATGATATTAATCGCATCGGTTCTCTGTGTGCGTCGATTGCGCTCAATAAGTCAAGCTTTTCGATCACTTCTTGCAGCGTGCGGTGATAACGCAGTGGTAAACATCGCGATCTTGCGTTGAAAGGATTTTGGGTTCGAGCCCCTCTCGCGGTAGACTTTGCATTTGACGTTATGTTTGCAGTATTTTCGCACGACAAGTGAGTTTGCAGAAAAAAAAGATTCAGATGTGAAGCTTTATGTAAGAATACGTAAAAGGCGATTCTACTTACTTAAGACGATTGGTTTTTGAATTAAAGAAGCAGCACTTTGACGAACTACTAGAGCAATGTCGAAACGTGGAAACTTTGTTCAGGGTTGGTAAGAGCACGCGTAATAACTGAGCTAGTTTAATTTCTAACTATGCACAAAGTCACTCCAATACTGGTATCAAAGCAACTGTGATGCAATAGAATTTAGTGACTCAGCCTTTGCTCCTTCGTGTGTACTAGCGTCTGAGTATTTCCTCAGCAACAGCGTTGTAGAAGTTTGGATGGTCCGACCTCGTTTAGAAAGATTTTCGACGATTTTCTTTAAATTCGCCTTCTCATTTATATGCAACTAACTTCTTTGTGAACAGCCAAGGTCAACGTTATGACCCTGTTAAATGCATTTCGACATGCGCCATACTTCCCAAGCAGCATTTGCTTTATGCCCATCCATTTATTTTGAAGTATACTAAGTGAATTAATATAGTGAGTAATAAGTGCGTGCATGCAGCGAAATGCCTAATGCAACCAACTTACCTGTGATATGGATACAGGATACGCTTACCAGTACATTATAAGGATTATAAGCCTGATTGTCAGATGTGTATAACATACTAACTCAAGCATGTACTACATGTCCTTGCGGTCCAATGCAAAATCTGATTATTTCCGACTACGAAGTTGTTACCATGGTTGGCAAACATTTTGCATAAATAAAGCAAGGACCTCGGGTATAAAATAGATGATGTTTCCTGAGTAACCACTTGAGAGCCATTCGAGTTCGTCGATATCAGACGTGCAGCAGGCGTATTGATACCCACAGGAAAAATATGAAGTTCCTGAATTCTAACCTAGACATATAAGACAGAATCCAATACTATGTAGACCACTTGGGAGAAAACACATCTCGTTGTTTGAGCAAAATGCGCTTGCAGATCCTGATGAAAGAACAAATGGCTGGGTCACTTTGAGAAGATGGCAACCAATATTTCGTGCCAGACAGGGGGAACTCTGTATGGTACTGCTGAGCAAAATTTCGTACCTCTGTAGCTGACTGTTAGGATATTCCCAGAGAGCTTTATTCATTTTGCTTATCTGCATTTCGCTCAACTTATATGTAAATGTGAAGTTGACGCGCACACATCTGTGTATAATTCACAATACTGCACTTCCCAACTTGGTTGAGGAACTTGCTCTGCGTGTTTCCCTTTGAATCTGAATAGAGAGCCATCCAGGTAGTCGCAAATAAAATTGTAATGTATGTTTAAAATAAACTGTGATGCTATGCAGGTGAAGTGATTTTAAATGATCGCATAACCACTAGTGACGTAAGCGAACATTATTATTTTTATTATTATACACTCAAGATTTTAGTGTTCAAGGTGCATGACGTGGATTGTGTAAACAGCCTCTTTTGCCACACCATTTCCTGTAGCATGTCCACATTTGAGCATTTCCCCATTGTACAGATGCTGTTCAAATTTTCACATCGATTGCAAATATCAGTCAATTAAGTGGAAATTTGATTTAGTTATCGACGTCGTATTCATCCACAAAGCGATTTTTCTAGGGCTGGAATAAATTTATTATAACCATTCAAAATAGTGCGTCAAAACATGGCCGTGATCCCTTTGGTTGCCGTATGACCAAGTTAAAATCACAAATGTACTCCCAAAGCCTTCATAGTGCAAATTTTACTGCAATTATTTGCATTCACAGACAATCGGCAGGCTGTTCTTCTGCTTGTTTGATAATTTTTTTTATGTAACAGCATGGTCTTGAAGAAACGATTCGGAACTTTGTAGACGTAGCACCTTTATTTACTGCCCAAAAGCACAAGTGTGCTAAAACTAGTCACAACACTAAACATTTGAAAATATGAGTTACACTTCAAAACGACGTACCTAACAGGCTACAAATGTTGTTTTGGTGCCTTTATAGAAACAAGTTTG
Organism: Ligula intestinalis; assembly: GCA_036362985.1. Lineage (NCBI taxonomy): Eukaryota > Metazoa > Platyhelminthes > Cestoda > Diphyllobothriidea > Diphyllobothriidae > Ligula > Ligula intestinalis. The sequence goes on from JAYGXS010000853.1 coordinate 3,885, forward strand.
CCTAGATCATGACATTTTAAAGTGAATTTGGGCAGGTAAAGTTGCAAAACACCGACCAAGGTGACCTGCTATCCGGTGATGAAGCTCTCATGACGACCGTATAAGCTCACAAGATGCACAAACGTTCGTTCGACAATGTGAGATTTTTACTGTTTTTTTTTAATTACAGCTACCAAAACAGAAAGATCAGACCAAGCGCCTTCATTTGAAGTGTTTCAGTAAAAAAAGCAAATCGGATTTGCTTAGGTTTCGATAATTTAAAATGAGCTGCGTACGAAGAATTGAATGCATCGCATGCTGCCAAAACTACCATGTGAGCTACAAGGCGTGCCATTAAAAAATTCTACACGTAGGTTTCGATAGACTTCTGTAAAATATGTGCAATTGTAATGTTCAAAGAGGCTTACTCGTCTTTTAAGTTCTTTGGTATAATAAGGCCTACAAGTCGTCTATTCGACTTATAAACCGCTATTGAGACAGTAACAATTTACTCAATAGCTTTTATCAGATAATTTTGCAGTGATTAATTTTAAAATGCATAAAATGCTTTTGCTTAATACACTTACGAAGTGTTTATGCTTATATAAATCCGATAAAGACTAGGATGGATGGAATGGCCATTTCTGACATAACAACCATCAGATATTCCGGCTACATCAACTGTTAGGATACTCCAATGATCGAACTCACACATGTTTACTCATGGTCATTAAGACGCTAGCATTAAGCTTCGATACCCATGTTTTTTGTTGGTTGCGATCTGAAGTATAATGATAATACGGCTCTCTCCGATGTAGTTAGGGGAAAATCACAGTTGATGAACACATGGAATTGTGAATCTTATACATGATAAATGTGTCAAACATGAACATTTCCTTTTATTTAAAAAAAAAAGTATTCGTCATACATTACAAACGGGTGTTGGAGTGTCTATGGTGGCCCTATATTGCGTTCAAACCCTTATAAAATAACCTAGTTGCTATTTGAGGCTTATAAGCAGTCATTACGGAAGAAATTTTCAATCTCACAACTGGAGTCTCCTGCAGCCTAAGCCTAAGCAAATGAGTTTGTCCACTATGTTTATTATACTTCCACGTAAAATTGACAACCACAACAATGGACCCGAAGTTCACTGGTCAATTGTGAAACTCCATAATCAAAGGCTGGCTTTTTCGAGTTTGGAAAGGACTTACATTGACATCAAGGGTGAATAAACTAGAAATTACCATGTCAATAGATTCAATCACAATAGTATGCAATGCCTAAGGCCAGGGGCTCGTTAAATAGCCTCTGTGCGATATATTCGCAAATGGCTGAACTGGCCAATTCGTGAAGAGAATATACGGCCAGAATTAAAGCAGGTAGGTTTTTGGTCACTACTGGTGTTTGAGAGGTCGTTGGTGGTGACGGTTGTGGTTGTCGAAGCAGTTGGAAGCATTTGCTGTGTCAGAACGGATTCGGAGACAAAAAGCTATGCGCTACAGTTTGGTTTCACTTGTGACGAATGCAGGAATTGTGGCAGCGGCAATTGTGTCGGCAGTGGAGGACGGTAGAAAGTGCAGGGTTAAAGCCAATCATTTTCTACTGTCCACAAGTCCACTGACCACAAAATGCTTAATGTATCACGCGGGCCTTCTCAGAGTCATGATTTTAATTTCTTTGTACTCTATTAATCCCATTCGTTAGTCGTTCTTACGGCAATAGTGGATTCGTACACGATCCTAAATGGAGAACTGCAAAGGTGTATTTGCAAGGCTTACTTTTTCAGTTCAACATGCAAATATTTGCCGATAGTGAAGGTTCTTTGATGTAAAAATGCTAGTTTTGTCTCATATCGTAGTCACATATTCGTTTGTAAAGACAATGCTAAGGTCCTTTTTTAGATGCCTCATAAATCCTCTTATACATGATATTGCAAAATTTTGTAAACATTTTAAATAATTGCAAACGTAGTCTTTCCTCTAATTTTGTTTTAATTCCCTTGTAATATTGCTTTAATTTTATTATTTTTATTCACTAAAATGGCGTTTACAATGAATATTTATTTGTTTTTCTTGCATGTTCTCGCATTATATAACAATACCTCTAAAGAAGTTATATCTTTAGATGAGTCCATGCCCTTATCAACGATGACAAGGACTGAAAATTAAGTATTGCGAATGGTAGTTAGGATAATAACTGGATCAAAATGAACGCCAGTGTGGGATTATGACTTGTTTAGTGGGATAAAGTTTATTTTTTTTATTTGGTAAATAATAAAATTATAATAATTACCAACTTTACAATTATTGAAAATTTGTGAATTTTTTTAGGACTTTTTGCATATTTTGCGTAAGGTACGCCAAAACACACACTCGGCACCCTAACACACAACACTAACACGTAATTGCAAAAACTCGAATGAAAAAAATAAGTTAGTAGTCTTCTAAATATTTGCTAGTTGCTTATTTTACAAGCTTAAAAAATATTTTAAGCGATATTACAAACTGATGCTTACATGACATATGCATAATTAAGACAATAGGCTACTGCTTTTAAGAAAATAATGGGTTGTTTTCAATTTCAGTGCACACGCTTTACATGAAGCTACAGATGCGTGGCATTAAATGTTCCGATCCGCAAAGGGGTTGATTGTCTTAGTGCCCAAACTGTGTGACCTTCAATGTACAAGTTCAATCTGTTAAGTTGGCTCCATGCAAAATACTGTTACTATAACCACATATGACCGAATAGCGTTTTATAAAACGATCCTGCTGAGATTTTTTATAGATTGCATAGCTGTTTAACTACAGAAAAGACTTTTGCATTAATAATTAACGAAGAAATTAAGCATGTCTTGTGTACACTGTTATATGTAGATTAAACCTTGAGATTAATTGACAAACGAGCGAAATTTATTTGTAAGTACTTGAAACTTGTCATCCCACTCAATAATGCAGGCATGGGACGTTCATTTCTTGCTTGCAGCTGTCGTGATTTGCCAGGGTATACACTCTTATTGCCCACAAGTAATGTGTTTGTTTCTCTCCGTTGAATGTCACACTGTCGATTAGTTGGAATTATTTAAAGTAAAACGAACAATCCTTGTCAGAATTGTTTTTGGTGGAGTCTTATCAATCGATAAAAAACCCTCACCAACCTGTGCGTTAAATCCTGCCCGGTCAAAACTAAAAACTTTCTCGAAAGTACGAATACAAACCGAGTGTTTATAGCTTTTCACATAAAAACACATTTACATTACCAAAGGGCTGGTTATGTCCGTTGCTTACAATGGTTTTGTTTATGCAGTGATTCTGGGCATCCGGGTGGAAGTGACGCCTAAAACAACGGAAAAGCAATTCACTTTCGAATTGCGCCTATTGTTCTCTTTTCGATTTGAATTTGTTTTCAATCAAGTGCCGAGCATAATATATCTCCATAAGTCTACTTTGAAATATTAAACATTATTTTTATCGTGTTTGACTTTAAGGAATAAATGAGCCTTTATAATTTATAATAGCCCTGACGTCAGGAAATGTCGCAATTAGTCCGGTAAACATTCTCAATGTTACGGAACGCAATATATTGGCTCTTATACGCCCTCAAATATAGAGTGTTCACATATCAAGGCAGCCTAAATAAACTGTTGCTATCCTGCGCGTTAACTCCAAACACAGCCTTTATTTACGGCCAAAAGTTGACGAAACAATCAGCTCCAGAAAAGCCCGTTATTATTTACTTAACCTTCACTAGTGACATTATTTTGAAAACGATCTATGGATTGTTGGGTTTTACTAGAGAAAGGACGTTAATTATAGTTGAACTTCTCTGTATCAGGCCTAAATAGAACCTTCGGGGTAAAAAGGCAAATTATGCCTTGCCATTGTACGCAATCCCAAATTGTATTTGCAGTCACGTGCACTTTTGTATGCAAGTACATATTCCGTGCGAAAAGGTAGTTGGCAGCATGGTTTGCTTATTACTTTTGTATTTGGCTTTTCAAGCAAGCAGACAGTTTACCACTATAATTTAGTAATCACCTCCTAAACAGTGGCCACTCGTTAGATCACAAATAAGCTTCCCGATTACTTAATTTGACACGCACAAATCGAACCCTGGGCTACTTCAAAGTGGCCAACATACGGCAGGGTAAACTGACCTGTGCGAGCAGTTCGACAAGACATTGAGTTCAAAATTATTTTTTTGATTGGGCAACTAGTTTAAAGCACGAATGGTTCACGTCATTTTCTGGCCTTCATTTTACTCCCTAATGGTTGGTTTAATGTTGTACGCTGCAGTTGATCAGTATGTACAATGAACTTTGAAACTTGCTGCCATACATGGATATACTGTAAAATGTAATCTACTGTATGCTTCTAACCGTTATCTGACTCACGCAACGAAGGGATGCATTTGAGAAGCTTTCATGAAATTTGTTGAATCCAATAAGTCCTGCTGTAAACGCTTATCGTAACGTCGTAAAGGTAAAAGTATTTTTACATGCTGTTATACTAGGAGGGTTGGCCGAAATCTCTAAATTAGATGAAGGGCCTATAAGCCGCATCGTTTACTGACTGATTTTTAACTTGAACATCGGAAGGGACATATAAAACGTGTGTGGAGATCACTCATACGAGTCTTATTTCAGGAATTATTCTTACATTCTCAGTGCATTTGACATAGCTTGTATAAAATATTTTCGTTGTCTTGCTTAACGGCCGCCTTACTGCAGTGAATTCTCACTATTTCAGTTTAACGTGCCTAAAGTGCTTATTATGTGCTGCCTCGGACAGGTATCGTCGAGTTCGCAAATTCTGTCTTTTATTTCTTCTGTCATGGTGAGCTGAATCTCAGGTTCTTTCTCTTACAAACATCTTATAACTGGAGCTGATTATATTACAGTTGGTACGCGCGATATATTTTACAGCATAGTAGTCCTAGCATTTTCACTTACACTATTTCAAAATATGACGACTAAAAGGTGTTAAAGAAATAAGGCAGAAATGAGCTCATAAGAAGTTGACCTCTTATACCCTATGTTCCAGTATTTTTTTCCTACAAAATGCTGGTTATACTTGTTTTTGGGAAGAAGAAGATAAAGAATAAGAAGAAGAAGAAGAAGAACAAGAAGAACAAGAAAATACAAGAAAAAAAAGCAGAAGTAAGCGAAAATTGAAACCTGTAGTTGAAGCTGTTTTCCGCTGGAATATATTTTGTTCAGCATGTAAATTAAAGGTGTATGGGGCGCTTTGCACCATGGAACAGTAATTCAGACGTCAGATAATTGGAAGTGAATTACCTCTTAAGCACCATTTTTTCACGAATTTTAAGAAACTGACATGTTGATAATCGGGCTCCTCAAGAATGCGCTTAAAGATCATATTGATGGGGAAGGTCTACAGATATCAATTAACAATGCGTCTTATTACAATAAAATAAAAAAATATCTATCAGTCAATCAAATATTGTCCACTTCCGATCCTAATTTCCCAAACATCTACCCCTATATTCATCGATTCTGTGGTACAAAATGCTGCATATGACGTGCGCTATTTAAATTACTGTTGCCTTCCTAATTTCTAGTATTTACCTTAGGCTGATAACGTTAACTTTAAAGAAGCATGTTCGACCTATTTTGAAATGTCGCTTGAGTCATTTACTATTCTCGTATCACTCTGAATTCGATAAATTGGGTTGCTGAAACAGATGTTTCACTTCTGGGGTGAATGTATGCGGTAAGGTGATTGCAATATATGTCCTGCGAAAGTTAGTTGTTTGGAATGACTTTGAAGAGGGACATTGTCACGGTGAAACGTCTCTACCCAAATAATTAACCTAAAGTTGTTTTTTGCAGTGCAGCACTCGACTCTTTTACCAAACAAGGCTATTAATAAGTTATCTTGGATCAAATGTGACACATAGTTCAATTTGCGATTACCAATTTTATCGTGCCTGTCCTAGCTGTTGAGCCTAGGCTATTGGGGCTATCTTCAAGTGCATCGTTCCTTCTTATTTTTTGATGAAGCAACGAACTACCCAAACCGATCAAAGACAGGTCATATTCTGTTAAAGTATTTTGGAAGCACCTTTAGTTATATTAAGCGACACACTATGACATCCATAGGTAATTGGTAAGATTAGTTATTGTAGCATACGTACGTTAAAACATATTTATGTCAATAATTACTATATGCGTTTTGGTAGGTGCAGTTATGTCTACAGTGGAGTCTGGTTAATTTGGACACGGTTAATGTGGACAGTTGGCCAGGAACCAAATTTCTCCATAGTAAAATCCTCTGGTTAATCTGGACAGCCACCGCTTAATGTGGACAGCACCAAGCTGTCAACCGGTCGGTCGACCCTCACATTTTGTCAAAAGTCCAGTCCAAATCGCCCGCGGCGGGGAATTCCTGCGTCCTGTTCTGAAGGTTCTGCTTCAGATGAACAGTACCCAAAGTGTTGTTGTTGGTTTGCCTGTGGTTGTGTACGTGTGGAGGCTGATAACGAGAAAGTGAAGTGCTTTTGACTGTCGTTCTTCGACTGCAGATAACTGCAGTGCCCACACTCGAGCCGAAGGACTGTGGAACATCACACTTTGATTTTTGCCACCCAAAACCTAGTGGGAAAAGGTGAACTCGGAGACAATCGTAAATAGCTGGAGGAAAGGGGGCTTCATCACCACTGAAGAGGAAGTTGAAGAGAATTAATTCGCGATTCCGATCCCAGAAGACGTGACAGAGGACAGGATCGAGAGTTTTCTAGAGTGGGTTTCAATCGACGACGATGCCGAAGTCGCCGAGGAGGCAACACTGGAGGAGGTGACAAGCGAACTCGCCGAAGCAGTTGTAGATGCCAGGAAGGTACCAGACGACCAGGAAGAAGAATCTGAATCACGAAAGAAAAGCAGCCTTTGGGATAATCTAATGACGCCAAGGATAGCTTATGAACTCGCTAGCGTTTTCTACGCATAACTAACTACTTATTTTGTAGTAGTAACCACGTTTCGGTTTACTGTCGCAAATATGCGTTGATTGAAGTTCTCAACATAAAAGGCTTTCATAACGATTAAACGGCTTCCGCACTGTTTTATTCCTAGCGTAAAGGCCTGATCTACTTCCCTGCTGCTTCTGCGACGAGATTTAGTCAACTTTAGTTGGCGCGCGTTGTAACATGGACATTCTTTTTTGACTTCCTGTAGGAACACTGCGTTTAATTTGCATCGCCTAGATATTTGCGTTTCCAACGGAGAGATATTTAGGTATTTATGACTGATTTTCGTTTTCACAACTAGCCATACATGTAAGAGGTACACTAGCCAGTTCCCTTGCTGTTTGACTGGGACATAACTACTTATTGATTTGCAATTATTTCACGGAAGTTTTAATAATAAGCACTTATTTTCCATTTTGTAATTTTATTTTACTTGTCAAGGGAATAAATTGCTTTGCATCAAATCTCACAACAAAACAGCATCTGCATGAGTAAAATTCGATATTTTTTTGCCGATATGCGGTTTTATCGTATTGCCTTATTTAATTTAAACATACATATGTCATAGCAAACTAGTAGCTAGAAAACACCCATTTTGCGCAGCGAAATTCACAGGGTTAGTAAACGTGCTTTTTAAAACAGAGGAAATTAAGCTCACGGAACCCCAATGCATAAACAAGTGCATTGACTTGTTCAATCCGTATTCGGGGCTAAGACTCAATTTTTCCAAAGCAAGTTGTGACTAGAGGTATGGACAGGCCACCGCATCGGCCTACGCCAACATTGGAGGGCCAGATTGCCGAGGAGTCATCACACCCAAGTCTGCCGCTCGTGTGGAAATGTCAGCAGGTCCGAGCCCGCATGCCGTCCAGCAAACTATCTATGCGCAAGAGGGCAATTAATGTTTATTATCGTTGTATGTTTGCAATAATGACTGTATCCTATAAATTTTGCAAACTCATGTGCATGGGCTTCCCGTATCTGGTACTGCTCTCTGATTACGTCTGTGATGACGAATCCGCGACTGATCTCGGAACGTCAGGCGAATGAAGATGTTGACCCTTCAATCAATTCGTTTTCTTCACAACCTGTTTCTAGGATTCGCATGTTCATTTTTATCAGTTAAGTGCATTTGATCTTTTAACTGTCAATGATCATGGCTGGCAACATGTCATTGCTAACTTGCTCAAAAATGAAATTTTTGTCTTAATTTTTTTCTGATATTTAATCTGTTTTTTAGAAGATGCAGCACGTTCCAAATGCTCGTCTTCTCTACAATTTGGCTCATCGGAATTTAAATTGCTGACTATTTTTCCTAACCAATTTATGCTGCTTATAGCACCCATTGCGACAGTTAAAAACATTTTTAAATATTTCCAGCATTGCTACTTTTACATCGCACAGAAGGAATCAATAAAATTATAAAGCGTCTAGACGGCAGCTTTTTCATGTATCTCTTAACTTCAGCCGTTGACTCATATTGACATTAAACGAGTTAAAGTTGTGCACGTTGATCTAATCACAAATAACTGCTTATTTTATGTGCGATAACAAAGGCAAATGTTCCGTGGCTGTGTATCTAACGGTTTGTGGATATGTTTGGATTTGCTTGGTGTTAATTTGAAATGATCGCAAGATTTTTCGCTTTATGAAGTCGTTTTCAAATTTATTTGCTTCATATTTGATTATGTATATGCTATATTTTTAAACATTCTTCATCTGTTAACCATTATAACCAACGCTTTGGTGACTCTTAATAAATATCGTTATCTAACCTTACTTACTTCATTAAAATACCGAGAGATAAAGTTATTTATTGTTTTGACTTCTTGCTCAGATTACTTTAACTTATGTGGCTGTCATTGGACAACTATAACATGCCTTGTCTAAATATGTCGCTTATGATGAATTTACCACACTTTAAGCACTCCTCACGCAGCGCGTTACTACCGCGTTATGGGGATTGCTAGCGATGTAAAGCCCAGATATACAGGTTTCCGATACGCAGACGTATAACTTCAAATTTGAACTACAACATTTTTTTAGGGGCTTTGGAGCTGGAGAAACACTATATACAGTGAAGGAATGTTGTAGTAGACATATGCAATTGCATTTGTTACCCGATGTCACTCGAAGTAGGTTATTCTTTATGTAAATTTAAGGTGTGTGCTGTGCTTTGCACCGCGAACTATACTAATATAACTCCAGAACGGTAAGAAAGATCTGATTTAAGCTGAAGTAGGCGAACTCTTTATCAGCGTTATTACTTTTTAAGGAATTTCGAGAAACATGCATTTTTATTAACGGCTTTCTCCGCAATATGTTAAACCGTTCTACAGATGAGGAAAATCGAAAGCCATTAATCAATGCATATTTTCAAAATATAATTAAATAAAAATGCTTATAGCCAATATAATAGGATCTTTCCGCATAAAGCCTTTAAAACAAACTTTTCCGTAGGAAAAAAAGCTTAAAGTAGCGGAATATGAGGTGCATTGCTTCTAATAGTGCTGCCAATTACCCATTAGTTCGACGACTATAAAGTATATGAGTCGTTTATCATGGATATTGAGACTGACCAGATGCGCGTTCATCAGCGGTGGAGATACAAGAAAATTGGCAATGCCTTTACAGAGTTTGCAGCGGGGTAGTCTGCGTACGCCTGTGTTATTGGCTATTTTTCCTTAAAGGAAAACAAGCACGCTGCTCCGTTTAGATTTCCATTACAATGAAGTTTAAATAAACAACAACTCTGCCGACTAGAATTAATCATATTACGCATAATGAGCCAAAGCTCAGACACGTAAAGTGATTTTGTGCCTACTGTTAAACAGGTGGGATAATATTATGGTAGCAGCAGACCATTATAACATATCAGCATTAAGCCACTCAATTACCAACAGGTCACTTGAGCGCAGCTAAAGAGGTACAGCACTGGAAATACATGAGTTTTTGTCCATTTGACAGGAAGCATTGAGAATGAATGCCTGGCAAAAAAGTGTGGCAACAACACCAGTTTAAATTGCAGATGTCATTGTGGCTGTTGCTAACGGAGTAGGATCGTCCCGATCGAGCCAGTGCTGCAGGAAATGCCGGGTGACCGCCTACCACGTTGATTCCTGCCAAATAATAAAAGCAGTGAGGCGTGTATGACAGCATTTGGGAAAAACATGATACAACATGGTTTTGGGCTTTTGAACCTCCATCATCCAAGCAAAACCTCAACACCAGCTGGATGAAGAAAGCAAACAAGCGCACTCACAGATGGCGCAGTTGGTCCACGACTGGTGTCTCTCTGAAAGGTCATAATCAAATAATCGAACCGCAGTTCATCAGCGCCTTGCCAGGTGCCATTTACTGTCACTGCTGATCGTGTATATATTCACTCAGAAATGTGCGAAAACCGACCAAATACGCTTCCAAAATTAACAAAATTCATGTAATGGTCAGCACTATCTAACAGGTGACCGTCTGCCTGGCCGATTCCGGCCAACTCATAATAGCAGTAAGGGGAGTATTACAGCATTTTCGGGTAAATTGATACACAATTGTTTTGGGCTTATAAGCCTTCATCAGACAAGCATAACACTGAATACCAGCCGGTGGGAATACACAGAAAAACACACTCAGACACGGCGGAGTTGGTCCACCACTGGGTCCTTTAAGATAGATCATAAACACTTAATCAAACCGCACTTCATCAGTGAATCGCCACCTGCTATTTGCTGTCACTGCTGATCGGGTATAAATTCACTCACAAATGTGCGAACACCAATCGAATAGGCTTCAGATCTAAACAAATTTTCTGTGTGGTCATAGGTCCCAAACAACTGACCGCCTGCCATGCCGATTACTGCCAATTCAAAAAAGTAGTTAGGCATGGTGACAGCATTTGCGGAATACTTTTTACAGAACGGTTTCGGGCTTATCAACCCTGAACACCAGCTGGTCGGACAACACAAACAAACATACTCACAAACGGTGCAGTTGGTCCAACACTGGTGTTTATCAGATGGGTCATAGGCACTTCATTAGATGGCAGTCCATCAGCGCCTCGACACCTGCCATTTGCTGTCGCTGCTGATCGGGTTTATATTCACTCACAAATGTGCGAACACCGATCGAATAGGCTTCCGAACCAAAACATTTTTTTTTGTTGTGTTCAGAGGTCCCCAACTTATGACCAACTGCAAGGCCGATTCCAGCCCTGTCCAAATAGCAGTAAGGGGAGTATGACAGCATTTACTGGTTAATTGATACGTAACTGATTAGGGCTTATAAGCCTTCATAAGCCAAGCATAGCACTGAATACCATCTGGTCGGATAACACAAAAAACGCACTCATTTACGGCGCATGTTGTCCGTCTTTGGTTCCTTAAAGATGGATCATAAATCCTTCATCGAACAGCAGTTCATCAATGCTTTGCCACCTGCTCTTTGCTGTCGCTACTGATCGGGCTTATATTCACTCAAAAATGTGCGAACACCAATTGAATAGGCTTCCGAACAGAAACAAAGTTTTTTGTGGTCAAAGGTCACCAACGGGTGACCAACTCCTAGGCCGATTCCGGCAAATTCATCCTAGCAGTTAGGGAAGTATGAAAGAATTTGTGGGTAATTTGGAACTGTTTCGGGCTTATAAGCCTTCATCAGCCAAGCAAAACCCTTAACACAGCCTGGTCAGACAACACAAACAAACGCACTCACAGACGGTGCAGGTCATCCACCACTAGTTCCTTAAAGATAGATCTTAACACTGTATCGGATCACAGTTCATCAGCGGCTCGCCACCTGCTATTTGCTGTCACTGCTAATCAGATATATATACTATCAGAAATGTGCGAACACCGATCCAATAGGCAACGAAGTAAACAAACATTTTGTTGTGGTCAGAGGTCGCCAAAAGTAGGCCGACTGCTAGGCCGATTCCGGCCCAGTCATAATAGCAGGATGGGAATATGACACCAGTTGGGGTTAGTTGTTACAGAAATGATTCGGACTTATTAGCCTTCATTAGACAGTCATAACACTGAATACCATCAGGTCTGACAATAAAAACAATCGCACTCACAGACGGCGCAGTTCGTCCACCACTGGTGTCTATCAGATGGGTCATATGCACTTTATCGAACCGCAGTTCATCAGCGGCTCGCCAAATGCCATTTGCTGTCACTGCTGAACGGGTATATATTTTCTCAGAAATGTGTGAACACCGATAGAATAGGCTTCCGAAATGAACAAAGTTTATGTTTTGGACAGAGGTCCCCAAAGGGTGACCGCCAGCAAGGCCTATTCCGCCCATGTCACAATAGCAGCAAGGCACGTATGACAGCATTTGTGTGCAACCTGATGCAGAAATATTTTGGGCTTATTAGCCTTCATCAGCCAAGCATAACCCTGAAAACCAGCTGGTTGGACAACACAAACAAACGCACTCAGAGACGGCGCAGTTGGTCCACCACTGGTGTCTATCAGATGGGTCATATGCACTTTTAAATATGGCAATAGCAGCAAAATGATTTATTGGATCCATATCATTTCGAGAGAGCTCATCAGTTGCCGCCTCTCATTACTTAACGTGAATCACAAAAGAGAAGATACACAATGAATTCGTACAGAAAAATCGATATCAACACAAGGTCATAAGGAGTGGCCAAGTGGCTAATCAATAACATGAGAAGTTCAAAATCTATGGTCAGCAAAAATAACAGGGAAAAACACCTGAAGTAACAACTTAGGAGGAAAAATGTATAATCAGTGAGCCAATGTTACCAAGGCACAGTTAGGTTCACTACATGCTCCAACTGCTTACATAGGTCGGGTTTAACCCGCCGCATGTAGGCTGCCTCCAGGTAGCGTAAAGTGCGAGTTGTTCGTGCTCGAACAAGTACTCGGAAGGACGTTTGAGGGTCAACAGAATGGCCCGAGTCTAACTGATGCTCAGTAATTGAGGATCGGGTAATTCTGTTTTCTTGTTTCATTAGCCTGCTAGGTAAATGTTCCTTAGCTCTGGTGGCCAATTGCCTCTGCGTTCGCCCTATGTACTTGCATCCGCAAGTACATGTAAATTCATAAATGTAGTTTGAAGTGGCGTGCATCGGCATGGCATCCTTCGCATGAGGAACTGGATAAGGCTTTGTCGGATTGCAAATTATCAGATCAGCAGCATAGTACGTCCTTTCAATGGCCTTGAGAAGGCGTCTTTTGATGGTGTTTAGTATGTTGTCGCCCTTAAATGGTAAGGAAATGAAGACGGGCTTTTTTGGTGCTAATTGTTGAGTCAATTTATGTCTTAGAGGTTTATTGAATTTGTCTATAAATTGACTTGGATATCCTCGCTTCATAAGGGTGCGTTTAAGGTTGGTTAATTCATTATCCAATGTATCCGTAGAACAGATCATTATGGTCCTCTGGAAAAGAGTATATACCAAGTTATGTTTCCATTGAATGGGAACAAAACTCAGATAATGTAAATACTGTCCTTTCCAGGTGTTTTTATGGAAGACCGTCCGTGTAATGGAATCATCTTTCTGTCTGGATAAGTTAACGTCGAGAAAGGAAAGATGGTTATCTTGTTCCTGTTCCATGGTAAATGTTATCTTAGGATGCAGAATGTTCATTAAGTAATGAGAGGCGGCCACTGACGAGATCTCTCGAAATGATATGGATCCAATAAATAATTTTGCTGCTATTGCCATACTGAAATTTGCACCAGGGAATCGTTGCTTTAAAAATATGCACTTTGTCGAACCGCAAGTCATCAGCGCCTCGCCACCTGCTATTTACTGTCACTGCTGATCGGTTATATATTCACTCACAAATGTGCAATCACCGATCGAATAGGCTTCCGAACTTAAAAAAGTGTATGCTGTCATCAGAGTTTATTAACGGGTTGCTGACTGCCAGGCTGGTTCTGGCCAAGTCAGAATCGTAGAAAGGCGCGTTTGACAGCATTTAGGGGTTACTTGATACGGAAATGTTTCGGGCTTATTAGCCTTCATCAATCAAACATGACCTGAACACCAGTTGGTCGGACAACACAAACAAATGCACTCCGAGAGGGCGCAGTTGTTCCACCACTGGTGTCTACAGGATGGTTCATAAGCCCTTTTATCAAACGGCAGTTCATCAGCGGCTCGCAAAATTTAATTTGCTGTCACTGCTGAAGGGGCATATATTCACTCAGAAATGTGCAAACACCGATAGCATAGGCTTCCGAACTAAACAAAGTTTCGGTTGTTGTCAGATGTCCCCAACAAGTGACCGCCTGCCAGGCCTATTCCGGCTAAGTCATAAAGCAGTAAAAGGAGTATGACAGCATTTGTGTGTAACCTGATACAGAAATATTTTGGGCTTATTAGCCTTCATCAGTCAAACATAACCCTGAACACCTGCTTGTCAGACAACACAAACAAAGGCACTCAGAGACGGCGCAGTTGGTCCACCACTGGTGTCTATCAGATGGGTCATATGCACTTTATCGAACCGCAAGTCATCAGCACCTCGCCACCTGCTATTTACTTTTACTGCTGATCGGTTATATATTCACTCACAAATGTGCAAATACCGATCAAATAGGCTTCCCAACTATGCAAAATGTACGCTGTGATCAGAGGTCTTTAGCGGGTTGTTGCCTGCCAGACCAGTTCTTGCCAAGACAGAATAGCATAAAGTGGGTATGACAGCATTGATAGTTAACTTAATTCAGAACTGATTCGGGC
>JAYGXS010000854.1:0-18573 GCA_036362985.1 Ligula intestinalis
CTGTCTGTTTCCTTTCCAAACACACAAGTTGTAGATTTTGAAAGGGTCCTTCTTACATTTGAAGCATAGTCCAGCATTACTTCCGAGGGCTGCGAACTCTTCTCCATGTTTGCAACCTTTGCAGTGGTTTTCGAGGTCACTATTAATGGTTATTGCCAACTTTCCGATGGGCCCTGGAGGCAGAGTTATACATCAATTCCAATGGCTTAGAACTCTTCTCCGTTTTTGCAAACTTGGCTGTTGTCTTTGAGGTCGCTTTTAATTGTTATCGCCAACTTTTCGATGGGCTCTGGAGTCAGTTGGGTCGCATCTCGGTGATCATGCCTTGACTTCTACTGTCTTCTCCTGTTGTCCCGGATGGCCCCTTCTTAACTCAACGATATATAATTTTTCCCCATGACCATAAACTTCCCGAACCCTCAACATCAGGTCCCAATCCAACCACATCAAACCCTGTTACCCATTAAGGCAGTTTTTTCTCCTAAACGTTTTTGAACTCGGTGGCTCGCTGAACTCATCCACCGATTTAAGAGTTTTTTTTACTGCCAATGAAATTTATTTTATAAGAGTTCACTCTTTATCATTATTATTTTTATTTTCACGATAGCACTAAGTTTGTAACGACAGGGCCCTTGGGCCTTCAAAATACAAATTATTATTTTCCCACAATGCTTCCGACTCCCCTACTGTATTAACGAACACTTATTTCAAGAGCTACTCGATATTGCTTCCCCCGTTGGTTTGATTACAGCTCTCACCAAAGCTGACCTCAAAAGCTTGCAATTGGTTACGTTTATCCTCCCTTGCTGGTGCAGTATTACCTCTGTACAAGTCCGCCACCTTCTGCGCTGGCGTTTTTTACCAATGGGGGTCCCGAGAACTGCCTCCTGAAAGCACATAAAAGTGACAATCTCCACCTCTCTTATTAACACAAAGATTCATCAACATTGGTTTTCCCCTAAGTGTCATCGTTGTCGAACGATTTTTGTTCTCTTGTGTAGAGTCCAGCATTGTTGAGGTCCTAGAAAGGTGACATCCTCCAAACCTAAGTTTTACCCTCTGGGACGTGACTATAGCCATTCTTCATTATCGTCAATCTTATAGTCCAGGACCAGATGGCGTCCCAGTAAGCCTTCTTAAAGCTGGAGCAAATGATATATTTCCATCTATTCTTTTAAAGGCATTTAATCTTGCTCTTGAGAGCAAAAAATTTCCTTCGTTGAGGAAGGAATCGCGCATAATGCCTATTCACAAGCATGGCCGATCGACGTTATTCGACAACTTTAAGCCAATAAATACACTTCCCGCAGCTTCTAAGATCTTGGAGACCTTGATCAACGAATAGATGATGCATCACTTGACAGAGAACAACCTGCTCAATACAGCTCAACATGGCTTTCTCGAGAAACGACCTTGTGACACCTGCCAGCTCTCTTTCTTTGATTATGTGCTGCAATCTAGAGACAGCAGTTTTGCCATTTATAACGTCTATTTTGATTTTGCTAAGGCCTTTGATCAGGTCGATCATAACTTCCTTCTTTTAAGACTGGCCTCCTTTGGCATAGGTAGCAAGCCTCTGAACTTCATATCTTCCTATTTGGATGCTCGCACACAACGAGTAAAAATTTCCAATGTTATCTCCGACCCCACGCATGTGAGGAGTGGAGTTATACAGGGTAGTGTACTGGGTCCGCTCCTATTTTGCCTGTTTTTCAACGACGATTCAGATTGTTTTCAGTATGGCAGACACTTCATGTACGCTGATGATTAAAAAGTCGCTTATCGATATAAACCGGCAGATCGCAACATCGTGCTCGAGCTGATAAAAAAGGATCTTCAGGCCTTCGCCAGTGTATTGCACATGGCGCCTCACCCTCTCATGGCACAAACTTTCCGTCATGGTCATTGGCGACGATCATCAACCGAAATTAAGCATTGATGGCCGCGAACTAACTGTCCCAGGAGTTATCAAGGATTTGGGCATATCCTAATCTAATAGTCTCAATTTTTCAGAGAACTGTGCCCTGATAGTCTCGAAAGCACGCTGAACCACCGGATTTATCCTTAGAAATTTTAAGTCTATCAAGGTTAGAACTAGCCTATTTAATATGTACGTGAGACCTAGTCTTGAATACTGCTCGCCTCTATTCAGTCTTTTGCGCACTAGTGAACGGAAGAAAATAGAATCGGCGCAGCAATTCTTTGCTAGAAGAGTTTTAACTACAGAACACCGTAACTTAGTCTACTAACAAAGGCGCGAACTTATAAAGCTGGATCCCCTGTGGCTTCGTAGATTGCCGAAGGGTCTACTTTTACTGTTCAAGCTTTTGAATGGTCAAATCTATAATCCTCCCAGTACAATAAGGCAGCTTGAGCACTCTCGACGTGCCAGTCATCAAGACGTATTTTTATTTCTACCTATGGCACGTACAGTTACGTACCGGCAATTCTTCTCAGTAAATGCCATATCAATCTGGAATAAGCTGCCCAAAAGTATTACAACCCAGCAAAACTACCCTATGTTTAAGAGAGCTATAACTTGTTTTCTACAGTCAGGAAAACTTTCACGAATTTTGGGTGCTGACTCGGTGGAATCTCTCTTTCACTCTGATGGCATTCGTGGAATTTGAACACCGCCAGGCTCCATGCTGAAGATAATGCTGCTGAAGCAGCAGCCCGCAGTCTGCTAACCCTTCAGCCGATAGCGCGCAACTTTTGCCGACAACCATTGAAGGAAGACTGAGAACACTATGTTCGTGTGCCAACCTTCTCCGTCTGGAACTAATAGTTTTCAACGATATGAAGCAGTTCTCCTGCTGATGAGTCAACTCAGCTTACAACTGTACATATGTTTCGTTTGTATCATATCTTTGAAGGCAGGTTTGTGAACTTGAAAAAAAACTCCCTTTTTCGCCCAGTATTGAAAAAACACAAAACCTGAAACAAAACCAATACTGGCTGCAACATAGGGAGTTTGTTTTAGGTTTTTTCCGGTCTTTGAGGTGTTTGAAGGCGCCCAAGAGGTGCATTACTAACTCTTTAGAATTGCCTGTAAACTGGCATAATAAAAATATTATTATTATTGTCATCACATTATACAAATTCATAATAAAAATCTATTTTATTCTCGTTTATTCATATGCGTTTGGTATACTATGTATAAGACGAGTTCACGACTACATTAATTGACCTTTACTATTTGCTTAATGGTACCGTACTGCCACGATAATTGTTACCATTGCGTTTGAAGTACGCCTGAGTGTTTGATATAGAGTCAGAAAAGTGAAGAAGACGAAACAGTGACACAATACTCAACAAGATTTGGAATAGCCAGGATTCTACAGGGTCTTGGTAACATGTAGTCTCGCATTTGTTCGGATTGAAAGTACTTGACGGTACCTTAACAGACGTGCAAAACTGCCTGATTGGCAGAACTTGGCCAGATCAGCTAGTACGCAAAAAACATTGACAAACTATAATGCCCACGCGTTCCAAGGGACAAACTTACATGGGCGAAATGTCTAAGGAAAAGGAATCAAACAAACGTGGTCAAGGAGAAATCAAGCCTTCGAATATGCACGTTGGTTTTCGTAATACGATTTCTGGTAATTTTTCTAGCCAAGAGCATAAGGAAGCTTTAAATACCTTTAACCTTGCTCAGATCATCATGAAATCTGCTAGACGCAAAAAAGAGATAGAAAGACGCAAAAAAAGCCAACTTTTGATTCGTTTTTTTCTTGAGCTTAGAAGGAAACTTGCTAGAGCTAACACAAATGGCCCGGCGTTGGATGTGGAGCTGCATTACTGCTCAGATGAAATAGAAAGACAGGAAGTGAACAAAGATAAACGCGAGGCGAAGCTAGATAAAAGGGAAAGGAACTAGAACTGTTAATTATCGATGGCAAAGCTAACATAAAACTCGCTAGATCTAAAGCAATCGACCCGAGTGTGGATATGGCGGTAGACAAGCGATAAGTAGTTGTACAGAAAGTGGAGTTAGGTAGACGGGAAGTGGAGACCCCTTTTTTTCTTGCTGCCGATCATGAAACTAATTTCCCGAGAGCCACCACGAAGGGCCCGTATTCGAATGACAGATTAAACAGGTAGATGCGGATTTATATATATTGGGTGATGGCCGACCCGGATTTGCATGGGGGCGCCGGTTACAAGATTGGTAGCATTGGCAAATTGGGTGAATTCAAGGAAAAGAGCCCACTGTAGCATGAAAGAATAGGCTAATAGGTTAGCTGGAAATTGTTGGTGATATTCCTGAGGTTGTTGTTCATGATCTCGTGATTGCATCACCCTACGCTGCATCCGTTTCCATTTATCTACGAAGTGTTTCTTTACTTTCGACACATTTTGCGCACTTGTTCATTACTGACACTCACTTGGGGTCGGGGCACTTAAATCCCATAGGTTTGGAGAACATCGATCAGGGTTTTGCTTCTGCCCGTCCTGTGGGCTTCTCCCCACCGACTGTTACGTCTTCTCAGATTTTATCTCCTGTTTCCCCAGTTTATTGACTAAAACCGATTCTCTTGAACTTGAAAGGGCTTTAGCAATTGGAGACTCAAGACTGTGCGCGGAGCTATCCACCACGACATTGACGTCCTCGTGGTCACACTTGAGCGAAATGAGCCAGGATGAGCTGACCGATAGTAAGCTCAGCATACCCATGGGAACGATATCAGAGGAGGGTCTTTGGATACTTGACCAACGCCAGCATGAAGAAAAGAACCGTTTGCCGTCGAAAAATTGCTCGAATCTACATCTGAGAGATTACAGCAAAACACTGTCGGTCAACGTACTGTCTTTAAAAAATCTGCTTAGGAAGTTCGAGTGGTGGTTTCGAATTTTAAGATAAGTGGCAAATTATTTTTTAAAGCGATTTATCTAAGACAAGATTTGACTTATTTTTGTTTGTTTTCTTATATAAATAATTTGTAAGTACCACTACTGTCTTTGAAAAATCTGCTTCCATTCCTTTCGTAGGTTTGGCCTCTGCTTGCTTACCTAGCATTCTGTTAACCATCTGCCTTGCTTTCAGCTACTAATATTAGCTTAAACAGTTAGTTTATTCTGAATTCCTGACTGTTTTCGTGGTTAGTCTACTCGCCGTTTCGAAAAGTATGAAGGTGGAGTTTCATTTAGTAGGAAGCCTCAGACGTACAAACCCAAGCAGTGTCTGCGAAAAGCAAACATCATTACTGATATCAGTCTTCAGTCTGACATCAGTGTTCAGCCAGATGTGAATGCCGAGCAAATAGATATTTCTGCAATGAAAAATTGCAAAGAGTTTCTGTTGAAATTTGAGTCAGTGCTCTCAATACTTGGGACCCTTTTTGAAGGGAATATCTGTGCAGTTTCCTCCCAGAAATGCAAACGATTAGATACTGTGGTCAATTTGGTCGCCAGTGAGTCGTAGGACAGGCAAAACGGACGTACAATTTTATTCTGAAAAATGTTCCGAAATCAATTCGGCCACTGGAAATTGCCATGCATTTCCTCTATTCCTGCGGATTTAACCATAAAATAGCAGATGCTATTAGCCTGTCATCTCGCAGTAACAAACCACCAATTTTAGTCAAGCCATTTTCACCCATTGAAAAAGACGCCATTTTTAAACAGCAAGAGCTTGTTTCCAAATATCTGAGAAATACGACGAATTTCCAAAGTCAGGATCTCACTCCAATGGAGCGAAAGATAGCGTCAAGTTCTTTTAATAAAATTGTTAATTCACCGCAACCGGCTCAAGTTCGTGGTCGTAGCCCTAGGAAGCCTAGCGAGCCATGATCTCTTATTTCTGGCAAACCTATATTACTGCTCCCCAGTACAGCAACTGTCTCATCCCCCTCAAGTCACCAGACATCCCCGTCTACTTCCAACTTAGATGCTTCCCCAGTTGCCATAGCTAGTAATTCTGGTAGCCCCCCTACGTCAGGTAGATTAACTGCTTCGATACTCGATCAGAGTCCTCCCATACCCTCTATTAAATCAATCAATTCAGTTCGTCGAAGGGGTGGGATCTGCAACTCAACCGCGAGCATGCAGCCTTCCCAAACACAAATTAAGCCTATACAACAGGAAGATAACAAATAAAAAGGTTACCCTACTTATCAAAATTATCATATTAGGCCAGGATTTCCCCCATTTCATCTTCGTAGTTACCTTACCTCACACACCAGCCAATTTCCTGGTAACTATCACAAGCACATCACGGGAATAATCCCTATGGCCTGGCGATGTCACAGAGCTATCTACCTGCAGCTTTTAGCTATCCCCCTCAGTCTTCTAATGCCAATTGTCCTAATCCAGTTGGTGGCTTCTCTCCAAACCTCCAATTGAATTACCCACCCCAAAATTTTTTTTACTTAATACGGATGATCCTAGTTCGATTACTCGATCTACATGAGATATTATCTTGTTTAATGCAAAATCTCTAATAAATAAGATGGCTCAACTTAGAGCCATTGCATTCGAGCTGAAGCCAGATTTTATATGCAATACAGCGTCGTGGACCTATCCGCTAATTTCTGAAGCTTTACTCATTAAAAATAAGTGTGATTTCTACCGTCAAGACCGCAATAGTAAGCGTGGTGGCGGTTGTGTTCTCTATATTTAAACTATTTTTGATCATTTTTCGTTCGATCTAGATGCCTAGTCATTCTCGGGCAATTACTGCTTTGCATCCATTATCATTTCTACCCGTCAAAAGGCGATTGTCCGATGCATTTATAATTCCCCTTACTCATCATGCGAGGATGAGGAAAAGCTTTGCGATTTATTTAAGCTGATTTTGGAGTCCGCCTTTGATGCTTAAGTTATAACTGGGGAATTTTACATTTTACGAAATGGAAAGGTCACTCAATTGTTGTCCATCCAGTTTTCAGCCCTTCCTAGATACCATCAATTTTGCAAACTGGTCTTAGTTTAGATTTAATTTTCACGAACAACATTTGCCCCCTTTTCGTTACCTACGATCAGAACCTCTTCCAAAGTGACCATACTTTAATCCATTGTTGTTTTCCGTTTGCTTTTACGAAAATGGCTAGCACCGTTCATCCTATCATGCTTTTGACCTAGCTGATATTCATTTAATTAACAACTTTATGGACTAACTAGACTGGCAGGAGCTTTTTCTTAGAACAGTGTTACAATTTTCGGTGACTTAATGACGGCAATTTCAACTAGCATTTTAGAATTTGTGCCGTTAAAAAATGTTAAGACTTATACTTTTTACCCCACCGTTCCTCACTTTCTTTTGCCTAGACTAAAGAAATTGCAAAGACAGTTGAAAGACCATTCTACCAGTTCACTATTTTCCCCCTAAAAAGCGCACAGATTTTCGAATTAGCGTCTAAGGTTCGGCTTGCACGTGACAAACAGCGGGAATCCTGCACACTCAGCGAGTTAAACTCCACAAAATCTATTGCCAAGCTGTTCCGTCGTCAGTCCTTCGCTTAACGAGGTCACGAAATCCCTCCTTTATTGAATGAAGTTAAAAAATTTTTAGATGAGTCTGAAAAGGCTGAATTGTTTAATGAATTCTTTCCAAAGCATCGTATGATGGAATTCGAACCGGTCCCGTCCTTTAACCCATGCTCAGTCAATATTATCAGTACCATAGATTGATCGTGCGGATTTAACTATAAAATAGCGGAGGATATTCGTCTGTCATCTCGCAGTAAAAACGCGCTCATTTAAGTCAAGCTTTTTTCACCCATTGAAATAGACACCATTTTTAAACAACAAGAGCTTGTTTCCAAATATCTGAGTAATACCATGTATTTCCTCTGTCATGATCTCACTCCAATGGAGCGAAGAATAGCGCCGAGTTCTTCTAATAAATTTGTTAATTCACCACAATCGGCTCAAGTTCCTGGTCGTAGCCCTAGGAAGCCTAGCGAGCCATGTACTCTTATTCCTGGCAAACCTAGATTACTGCTCCCCAGTACAGCAACTGTCTCATCCCCCTCAAGTCACAAGATATTCCCGCCTACTTCCAACTTCGATGCATCCCCAATTGCCATAGCTAGGAATTCTGGTTGCCCTCCTAGAAATTCTGAAATGCCCTCTACGTCAGGTAGACCAACAGCTTCGATACTCGATCAGAGTCCTCCCAAACCTTCTATTAAATCACCCAATTCAGGTCGTCGAAGGGGTGGGATCCGAAACTCGACTGTGAGCATGCAGCCTTCCCAAACACTAAGTAAGCCTATAAAACAGGAAGATAACAGACATAAAGGTTACCCTACTTATCACAATTATCATACTGGGCCAGGCTTTCCACCGCTTAATCCTCATATTTACCTTACCTCGCGCACCAGCCTCTATTTCCAATCTTTGTTTTCCCAATTTCCCGGTTACTATCAGCAAGCTCACCATGGCACTAATCCCTATGGCCCATTAATCTCACAAAGCTATCTATTTGCAGCTTTTAGCTATCCCTGTCAGCTTTCTAATGTTAATTATCCTGCTCCAGTCGATGGCTATTCTCCAAACTTCCAACCAAATTACCCACCTCCAAATTTTTATTGCTAAATAAAGATTACCCTAGGTCGATTACTAACGCTACACTAGATATCATCTTGCTTAATGCAAGATCTGTTTTAAATAAGGTGTCTAAGCTTAGAGTTATTGCGTTCGAGCTGAAGCCAGATATTATATGCATTACAGAGTCGTGGACCCATCCACTAATTTCTGATGCTTTACTCATAATAGATGCGTATGTTTTCTACCGTCAAGACCACCCAAGTTAACGTAGTGGCGGTTGTCTTCTCTATATTAAAGCTTTTTTTAAGCATTTCCCGTTCGACCTAGATGCTGAGTCATTCTCAGGCAATTACTGCTTTGCATCCATTATCCTGTCTTCTCGTAAAAAGGCGACTATTGGATGCATTCATAGTCCCCCTAACTCATTGTCGGAAGACGATGTAAAGGTATGCGAAATATTTAGGCTGATTTCAGAGTCCGCCTCGGTTGCTAAATTTATCGCTGGGGATTTCAACTTTCCCGAAATTGATTTGTCATTGAACTGTTGTCCATCCATATTTCAGCCCTTCCTAGATACCATAAATTTTTCAAACTGATCTCAGTAGGTCTGTTCCCCAACAAGGGATCAGCATATTTTAGATTTAATTTTAACAAATGACATTTCCCCCCTTTTGGTTGACTACAATCAGAACCTCCTCCCAAGTGACCATACTTTAATCCCTTGTTGTCTTCCGCTTGCTTCTACGAAAAAGGCTAGCAACATTCGTACCTACCGTGCGTTTGACCTAGCTGATATTAATTTAATTAACATCTTTATGGACTCACTTGACTGGCAGGAGCTCTACTTCTAGAACATTGTAACAAGTATATGTGACTTCATGACGGCAATTTCAACTAGCATTTTGGAATTTGTGCCGATCAAAGATGTTAAGCCTTATACTTCGGACCCCACCGTTCCTCATTTTCTTTTGTCTAGACTAAAGAAATTGCAAAGACAGTTGAAAGACCAGTCAACTAGTTCATTATCTGTGCACCTTAGAATCACAGAGATTTTCGAATTAGCGTCTAAGATTCGTTTTGCACGTGACAAACAGAGGGAATCTTGCGCACTCAGCGAGTTTAACTCTGCAAAATCTATTGCCCAACTGTTCCGTCATCGGTCCTCCACTAAACGAGGTCACAAAATCCCCCTTTACTGAATGAAAATAAAAACATTGTGCAAGCTGAGTCTGAGAAGGCTGAACTGTTCAATGCATTCTTTGCGAAGCAGCCTACGACGGAATCTGAACCGGTCCCATCGTTTCAGCCATGCTCAGTCAATACTATCAGTACCATTGATTTCTCCATAGAAGTAATTCGTAAGCACATTATCCGTCTAAAAAACTCGCACTTCTCGGGAACTGACGGCCTTCCAAATCCACTTATCAAGAGAGTTCTCAGCTTCCCCCGATCGCTAAGTTATCTATTCTCAGCTTATCTTCTAAACGGTTTCTTTCCTGACTCACGGAAGACATCTTTTATTCTTACAGTCTTT
Source organism: Ligula intestinalis (assembly GCA_036362985.1). NCBI lineage: Eukaryota > Metazoa > Platyhelminthes > Cestoda > Diphyllobothriidea > Diphyllobothriidae > Ligula > Ligula intestinalis. The sequence goes on from JAYGXS010000854.1 coordinate 10,031, forward strand.
AAGTCAGGATCTCGTTCGGTTGTAAATAACTACCGAGGTGTTCATAAAACCCCGGCTCTAGCCAACTTTTGGAAAAGATGATTTTTAATCAAATTCTCGATTTTTGTGTAGAAAATAAACTACTTAAAGTCTCACAGCATGGATTTCTACCTGGAAGATCATGCGAAACCTGCCACTTGGCAATCCTTAACCTGGTTACTTCACTTCGTAATGAACAGTAATCAGCCATCGTGATTTACTTTGACCTTAGTAAACCTTTTGACAAGGTGTCGCATAGGCGCCTCTTAATGATACGGGAAGCCCTAGGCATCAGGCCTGCCCTCCTCGATTTCATTGCCTCCTGTCTGTCTAATCGCAGCCAGCAGGTCTTAGTAGGCAATAGCTACTCGATGCCTCAGCCAATCACGAGTGCCATTCTACAATGCACGGTTTTAGGTCCCCTCCTTTACATTCGTTACATCAATGAAATTTCAACAGTGCTAAATAATTCGGAAAATTTCATTTATGCTGATGACCTTAAGTGTATTTACTCATTTTCTAAGGACACGGCCAGTAGTTGTGTTGATAAAGTTAACGCAAACTTGCGTTCTCTCTTAAGTTGGAGCGCTACATGGCAGATGGCGTTTCCACCATCCAAATGTAGTTTCATGAGTTTGTGGTCCCGCAAGGCTTCCTGGATCCATTATCTTTCAAAATAGTCCACTGTTAGAAAGATCTATGATTAAGGATTTGGGTCTTACTTACATGAATAAGCTTGCAGTACCACCTCATGCAGATCGCATTTCTGCCAAGGCCGCACAGATATGTGGGTTTAAGTCACTTTATTAAGGGAAGAGGGCTTTCGCCTTTGAGCTCCCTATTCATAACCAAAATCGCATAATAGGTCCACCGTACCAATAGTACATAATACAAATGTACAAATATAGGCTTAACATCAGCGATAAGTGTAAGCCAGTTGCAAATTGCTGCTACTGACACTTTGTTTATTATATCTGCCATAGTTTCTCAGCAAATGAGAATCGCATAATTTTTTCCTTCCAGAAATGAACTTAAAACTATACCGCGTGTTTGTTCTCCCTATAATACAATACTGCTGCCCGCTTTTTGGCCTCATGACCCAGCATGACCGTAGTAAGATTGAAAAGGTTTAGCGAGTAAAATATGTTCTGTTTGTGGGTCTGGTATGTGTTATACAGATAGATGTCAATTAGCAAAAATTAAATTTCGTTGGGTAAGAAGACTCGAAGCTGGTATATGCCTTCTGTTTCGCGTTAAAAATAGTCCTTATCTCCCACAAATTAACGCTTTCCTTCCGGTAGACCGACCTTACGCCACTCGTAACTCTTCCATGATAAGTTTACCACCCCGTAGCTCCACATCTGACCGTTCTCGCTTTTTATCTCCAAATATGCTTTTATTTGGAACAACCTTCCACCTGATATTAGACTGTCTTCCACACTATCGATTTTTAAAGGCAAATTACAAAAGCATTTAAATTTAAAGGAAATAAATCGTTACTGTCTGTTTCCTTTCCAAACACACAAGTTGTAGATTTTGAAAGGGTCCTTCTTACATTTGAAGCATAGTCCAGCATTACTTCCGAGGGCTGCGAACTCTTCTCCATGTTTGCAACCTTTGCAGTGGTTTTCGAGGTCACTATTAATGGTTATTGCCAACTTTCCGATGGGCCCTGGAGGCAGAGTTATACATCAATTCCAATGGCTTAGAACTCTTCTCCGTTTTTGCAAACTTGGCTGTTGTCTTTGAGGTCGCTTTTAATTGTTATCGCCAACTTTTCGATGGGCTCTGGAGTCAGTTGGGTCGCATCTCGGTGATCATGCCTTGACTTCTACTGTCTTCTCCTGTTGTCCCGGATGGCCCCTTCTTAACTCAACGATATATAATTTTTCCCCATGACCATAAACTTCCCGAACCCTCAACATCAGGTCCCAATCCAACCACATCAAACCCTGTTACCCATTAAGGCAGTTTTTTCTCCTAAACGTTTTTGAACTCGGTGGCTCGCTGAACTCATCCACCGATTTAAGAGTTTTTTTTACTGCCAATGAAATTTATTTTATAAGAGTTCACTCTTTATCATTATTATTTTTATTTTCACGATAGCACTAAGTTTGTAACGACAGGGCCCTTGGGCCTTCAAAATACAAATTATTATTTTCCCACAATGCTTCCGACTCCCCTACTGTATTAACGAACACTTATTTCAAGAGCTACTCGATATTGCTTCCCCCGTTGGTTTGATTACAGCTCTCACCAAAGCTGACCTCAAAAGCTTGCAATTGGTTACGTTTATCCTCCCTTGCTGGTGCAGTATTACCTCTGTACAAGTCCGCCACCTTCTGCGCTGGCGTTTTTTACCAATGGGGGTCCCGAGAACTGCCTCCTGAAAGCACATAAAAGTGACAATCTCCACCTCTCTTATTAACACAAAGATTCATCAACATTGGTTTTCCCCTAAGTGTCATCGTTGTCGAACGATTTTTGTTCTCTTGTGTAGAGTCCAGCATTGTTGAGGTCCTAGAAAGGTGACATCCTCCAAACCTAAGTTTTACCCTCTGGGACGTGACTATAGCCATTCTTCATTATCGTCAATCTTATAGTCCAGGACCAGATGGCGTCCCAGTAAGCCTTCTTAAAGCTGGAGCAAATGATATATTTCCATCTATTCTTTTAAAGGCATTTAATCTTGCTCTTGAGAGCAAAAAATTTCCTTCGTTGAGGAAGGAATCGCGCATAATGCCTATTCACAAGCATGGCCGATCGACGTTATTCGACAACTTTAAGCCAATAAATACACTTCCCGCAGCTTCTAAGATCTTGGAGACCTTGATCAACGAATAGATGATGCATCACTTGACAGAGAACAACCTGCTCAATACAGCTCAACATGGCTTTCTCGAGAAACGACCTTGTGACACCTGCCAGCTCTCTTTCTTTGATTATGTGCTGCAATCTAGAGACAGCAGTTTTGCCATTTATAACGTCTATTTTGATTTTGCTAAGGCCTTTGATCAGGTCGATCATAACTTCCTTCTTTTAAGACTGGCCTCCTTTGGCATAGGTAGCAAGCCTCTGAACTTCATATCTTCCTATTTGGATGCTCGCACACAACGAGTAAAAATTTCCAATGTTATCTCCGACCCCACGCATGTGAGGAGTGGAGTTATACAGGGTAGTGTACTGGGTCCGCTCCTATTTTGCCTGTTTTTCAACGACGATTCAGATTGTTTTCAGTATGGCAGACACTTCATGTACGCTGATGATTAAAAAGTCGCTTATCGATATAAACCGGCAGATCGCAACATCGTGCTCGAGCTGATAAAAAAGGATCTTCAGGCCTTCGCCAGTGTATTGCACATGGCGCCTCACCCTCTCATGGCACAAACTTTCCGTCATGGTCATTGGCGACGATCATCAACCGAAATTAAGCATTGATGGCCGCGAACTAACTGTCCCAGGAGTTATCAAGGATTTGGGCATATCCTAATCTAATAGTCTCAATTTTTCAGAGAACTGTGCCCTGATAGTCTCGAAAGCACGCTGAACCACCGGATTTATCCTTAGAAATTTTAAGTCTATCAAGGTTAGAACTAGCCTATTTAATATGTACGTGAGACCTAGTCTTGAATACTGCTCGCCTCTATTCAGTCTTTTGCGCACTAGTGAACGGAAGAAAATAGAATCGGCGCAGCAATTCTTTGCTAGAAGAGTTTTAACTACAGAACACCGTAACTTAGTCTACTAACAAAGGCGCGAACTTATAAAGCTGGATCCCCTGTGGCTTCGTAGATTGCCGAAGGGTCTACTTTTACTGTTCAAGCTTTTGAATGGTCAAATCTATAATCCTCCCAGTACAATAAGGCAGCTTGAGCACTCTCGACGTGCCAGTCATCAAGACGTATTTTTATTTCTACCTATGGCACGTACAGTTACGTACCGGCAATTCTTCTCAGTAAATGCCATATCAATCTGGAATAAGCTGCCCAAAAGTATTACAACCCAGCAAAACTACCCTATGTTTAAGAGAGCTATAACTTGTTTTCTACAGTCAGGAAAACTTTCACGAATTTTGGGTGCTGACTCGGTGGAATCTCTCTTTCACTCTGATGGCATTCGTGGAATTTGAACACCGCCAGGCTCCATGCTGAAGATAATGCTGCTGAAGCAGCAGCCCGCAGTCTGCTAACCCTTCAGCCGATAGCGCGCAACTTTTGCCGACAACCATTGAAGGAAGACTGAGAACACTATGTTCGTGTGCCAACCTTCTCCGTCTGGAACTAATAGTTTTCAACGATATGAAGCAGTTCTCCTGCTGATGAGTCAACTCAGCTTACAACTGTACATATGTTTCGTTTGTATCATATCTTTGAAGGCAGGTTTGTGAACTTGAAAAAAAACTCCCTTTTTCGCCCAGTATTGAAAAAACACAAAACCTGAAACAAAACCAATACTGGCTGCAACATAGGGAGTTTGTTTTAGGTTTTTTCCGGTCTTTGAGGTGTTTGAAGGCGCCCAAGAGGTGCATTACTAACTCTTTAGAATTGCCTGTAAACTGGCATAATAAAAATATTATTATTATTGTCATCACATTATACAAATTCATAATAAAAATCTATTTTATTCTCGTTTATTCATATGCGTTTGGTATACTATGTATAAGACGAGTTCACGACTACATTAATTGACCTTTACTATTTGCTTAATGGTACCGTACTGCCACGATAATTGTTACCATTGCGTTTGAAGTACGCCTGAGTGTTTGATATAGAGTCAGAAAAGTGAAGAAGACGAAACAGTGACACAATACTCAACAAGATTTGGAATAGCCAGGATTCTACAGGGTCTTGGTAACATGTAGTCTCGCATTTGTTCGGATTGAAAGTACTTGACGGTACCTTAACAGACGTGCAAAACTGCCTGATTGGCAGAACTTGGCCAGATCAGCTAGTACGCAAAAAACATTGACAAACTATAATGCCCACGCGTTCCAAGGGACAAACTTACATGGGCGAAATGTCTAAGGAAAAGGAATCAAACAAACGTGGTCAAGGAGAAATCAAGCCTTCGAATATGCACGTTGGTTTTCGTAATACGATTTCTGGTAATTTTTCTAGCCAAGAGCATAAGGAAGCTTTAAATACCTTTAACCTTGCTCAGATCATCATGAAATCTGCTAGACGCAAAAAAGAGATAGAAAGACGCAAAAAAAGCCAACTTTTGATTCGTTTTTTTCTTGAGCTTAGAAGGAAACTTGCTAGAGCTAACACAAATGGCCCGGCGTTGGATGTGGAGCTGCATTACTGCTCAGATGAAATAGAAAGACAGGAAGTGAACAAAGATAAACGCGAGGCGAAGCTAGATAAAAGGGAAAGGAACTAGAACTGTTAATTATCGATGGCAAAGCTAACATAAAACTCGCTAGATCTAAAGCAATCGACCCGAGTGTGGATATGGCGGTAGACAAGCGATAAGTAGTTGTACAGAAAGTGGAGTTAGGTAGACGGGAAGTGGAGACCCCTTTTTTTCTTGCTGCCGATCATGAAACTAATTTCCCGAGAGCCACCACGAAGGGCCCGTATTCGAATGACAGATTAAACAGGTAGATGCGGATTTATATATATTGGGTGATGGCCGACCCGGATTTGCATGGGGGCGCCGGTTACAAGATTGGTAGCATTGGCAAATTGGGTGAATTCAAGGAAAAGAGCCCACTGTAGCATGAAAGAATAGGCTAATAGGTTAGCTGGAAATTGTTGGTGATATTCCTGAGGTTGTTGTTCATGATCTCGTGATTGCATCACCCTACGCTGCATCCGTTTCCATTTATCTACGAAGTGTTTCTTTACTTTCGACACATTTTGCGCACTTGTTCATTACTGACACTCACTTGGGGTCGGGGCACTTAAATCCCATAGGTTTGGAGAACATCGATCAGGGTTTTGCTTCTGCCCGTCCTGTGGGCTTCTCCCCACCGACTGTTACGTCTTCTCAGATTTTATCTCCTGTTTCCCCAGTTTATTGACTAAAACCGATTCTCTTGAACTTGAAAGGGCTTTAGCAATTGGAGACTCAAGACTGTGCGCGGAGCTATCCACCACGACATTGACGTCCTCGTGGTCACACTTGAGCGAAATGAGCCAGGATGAGCTGACCGATAGTAAGCTCAGCATACCCATGGGAACGATATCAGAGGAGGGTCTTTGGATACTTGACCAACGCCAGCATGAAGAAAAGAACCGTTTGCCGTCGAAAAATTGCTCGAATCTACATCTGAGAGATTACAGCAAAACACTGTCGGTCAACGTACTGTCTTTAAAAAATCTGCTTAGGAAGTTCGAGTGGTGGTTTCGAATTTTAAGATAAGTGGCAAATTATTTTTTAAAGCGATTTATCTAAGACAAGATTTGACTTATTTTTGTTTGTTTTCTTATATAAATAATTTGTAAGTACCACTACTGTCTTTGAAAAATCTGCTTCCATTCCTTTCGTAGGTTTGGCCTCTGCTTGCTTACCTAGCATTCTGTTAACCATCTGCCTTGCTTTCAGCTACTAATATTAGCTTAAACAGTTAGTTTATTCTGAATTCCTGACTGTTTTCGTGGTTAGTCTACTCGCCGTTTCGAAAAGTATGAAGGTGGAGTTTCATTTAGTAGGAAGCCTCAGACGTACAAACCCAAGCAGTGTCTGCGAAAAGCAAACATCATTACTGATATCAGTCTTCAGTCTGACATCAGTGTTCAGCCAGATGTGAATGCCGAGCAAATAGATATTTCTGCAATGAAAAATTGCAAAGAGTTTCTGTTGAAATTTGAGTCAGTGCTCTCAATACTTGGGACCCTTTTTGAAGGGAATATCTGTGCAGTTTCCTCCCAGAAATGCAAACGATTAGATACTGTGGTCAATTTGGTCGCCAGTGAGTCGTAGGACAGGCAAAACGGACGTACAATTTTATTCTGAAAAATGTTCCGAAATCAATTCGGCCACTGGAAATTGCCATGCATTTCCTCTATTCCTGCGGATTTAACCATAAAATAGCAGATGCTATTAGCCTGTCATCTCGCAGTAACAAACCACCAATTTTAGTCAAGCCATTTTCACCCATTGAAAAAGACGCCATTTTTAAACAGCAAGAGCTTGTTTCCAAATATCTGAGAAATACGACGAATTTCCAAAGTCAGGATCTCACTCCAATGGAGCGAAAGATAGCGTCAAGTTCTTTTAATAAAATTGTTAATTCACCGCAACCGGCTCAAGTTCGTGGTCGTAGCCCTAGGAAGCCTAGCGAGCCATGATCTCTTATTTCTGGCAAACCTATATTACTGCTCCCCAGTACAGCAACTGTCTCATCCCCCTCAAGTCACCAGACATCCCCGTCTACTTCCAACTTAGATGCTTCCCCAGTTGCCATAGCTAGTAATTCTGGTAGCCCCCCTACGTCAGGTAGATTAACTGCTTCGATACTCGATCAGAGTCCTCCCATACCCTCTATTAAATCAATCAATTCAGTTCGTCGAAGGGGTGGGATCTGCAACTCAACCGCGAGCATGCAGCCTTCCCAAACACAAATTAAGCCTATACAACAGGAAGATAACAAATAAAAAGGTTACCCTACTTATCAAAATTATCATATTAGGCCAGGATTTCCCCCATTTCATCTTCGTAGTTACCTTACCTCACACACCAGCCAATTTCCTGGTAACTATCACAAGCACATCACGGGAATAATCCCTATGGCCTGGCGATGTCACAGAGCTATCTACCTGCAGCTTTTAGCTATCCCCCTCAGTCTTCTAATGCCAATTGTCCTAATCCAGTTGGTGGCTTCTCTCCAAACCTCCAATTGAATTACCCACCCCAAAATTTTTTTTACTTAATACGGATGATCCTAGTTCGATTACTCGATCTACATGAGATATTATCTTGTTTAATGCAAAATCTCTAATAAATAAGATGGCTCAACTTAGAGCCATTGCATTCGAGCTGAAGCCAGATTTTATATGCAATACAGCGTCGTGGACCTATCCGCTAATTTCTGAAGCTTTACTCATTAAAAATAAGTGTGATTTCTACCGTCAAGACCGCAATAGTAAGCGTGGTGGCGGTTGTGTTCTCTATATTTAAACTATTTTTGATCATTTTTCGTTCGATCTAGATGCCTAGTCATTCTCGGGCAATTACTGCTTTGCATCCATTATCATTTCTACCCGTCAAAAGGCGATTGTCCGATGCATTTATAATTCCCCTTACTCATCATGCGAGGATGAGGAAAAGCTTTGCGATTTATTTAAGCTGATTTTGGAGTCCGCCTTTGATGCTTAAGTTATAACTGGGGAATTTTACATTTTACGAAATGGAAAGGTCACTCAATTGTTGTCCATCCAGTTTTCAGCCCTTCCTAGATACCATCAATTTTGCAAACTGGTCTTAGTTTAGATTTAATTTTCACGAACAACATTTGCCCCCTTTTCGTTACCTACGATCAGAACCTCTTCCAAAGTGACCATACTTTAATCCATTGTTGT
>JAYGXS010000855.1:0-18572 GCA_036362985.1 Ligula intestinalis
TAAGGCGAATCGTTGAATTACACATTCATCTCCAGCTCCAAAAAAGGGAAAATGTGTTAATTATGGTGTACATATGTAGCCCACCATCGCTATTCCCTTCCGTCCATTTTTCATTGGCGTTATATTTGCCCTATGGTGAAAGAGGAATCGCCTTGATTTCAAAGGGCACGGATTTTACCAGGGGAGCACATGCTCTGTTAGTTCCAGTGCGTGGCTCTGCGTAACCTTCGACTGTACTGATAATATAATTGATTAGCCAGTCATCGTCTTGCCCGCAGCCTGCTGTAAAGCATTTGAGCAATATCGTTTGCGGCAGTTTTCAGCGTGATTATTCCTTAGCCATGGAACCCAGGCCTTGGGTAATATTTAGTGGTTGCAAATCGGAGTCCTTTTAATAGGCATCGGTTGCCTGAGATATAAGAGTCAATTTTTAAAAAAAATATAATTTCCTTAAATTTCATGTTTTTGACCACTTCCAGCACAATAAAATATCAATTTGCACTCGCCCACCAACAACTAAATGTTTAACCACAAATTACGTATGACAGTTGTTCGAGGAATAGATACTTAGACGGTCCTACAACACAGTTTTGCCTATCTATGTTTGGCAAAACATAAGCTTAGGTTAGTTCTAAAAATGCCGTTTTGGGGTTGTGGATGAAAGAACGGTTAGATGTTCCGATTTAAGATTAACATAAGTTCCCGGGGACTACAGGTGGAGGTTAGTTTCATACATGCATGTCAAATACGTATTGCGCACGCCGTTAGATTTTTCGATACTGTGTTACGTCGGGAAGAGGCAACGAAATTAGGGTATAGAGTTTTAGGTTTAGGTTGGATTCATAAACATAGTTTTCGGGCTAGGATAAGTCACTTTATTGAGGGAAGAAGGCTTTCACCCTTGAGCTCCCTATTCATAACCACAAATCGCATAATAGGAAACATGACCGGTGTTGACACAGGAACACACTAGGTTACGATTACTCAAAGGCTTCTGACATATGGAATTGCTCGCCAAAATTTGAAGTTGTAGCAGTTTTTTACTCACCTTGCTGCTTTATCGCTGACGATGGACTCCCGCGAGCGCCCAAAAGCTCAGAAGAATAAAATGAAGATTATGGTGATCGAAACGACGTCTTTTTCCTCTACGCAAATACCTGGGATGCGAAACTTTGCCTATAGGTGGGTAGACTCAGCTATTTAGATAACCAATTTACCATTGTTAAATGGCAGGCGGTCTGTCTGTGAAGGAATTCCAAACCTTACATCCACAAACAATATTATTTCGGAATTGAGTTTCCCTTCCTCACTGTGTTATTTTCCTCTGTACGCATAGTCTACAGTCTACGCCATAAAGAGAATCTTAGTTTTTTGGCATTGACTTGTATGAGTTAGACAGGCGATGGTAATTTCTACTCCAAAAGAACAGTATGATTATTTTCCCACCCGTTGATAGAGCACTAGGTCAAAAACATAGTGTCAAAATTGAGTTTGTTCATCACCTCATGTCGTGAAGGACTGACTGCATGACCTTTTGTGTGACTTCGTCGAGATACAGACGGTCAGGCAAATAGCCCAAATCCATGCCTTTGCGTGCACAATACGTGGTCACTTTAATCTTTTGCCCAGGAGGGTCAATAAATTTCCCGATTTAAGCTCGCGCTCCGCTGATTCTGCATAGAAATTGGAGTAAACCGTCGTGTGAGAGTGCACGGAGAAACCAAGCGAACCGATTACATTTTCCTCTCCTCATTTAAAGCCAAATTAGTGGCGTAATTCTCACCGTCAGCCGTTGGTCTCACCAGTGTGTTGCCCAGCTTTCTTTATCAGCTGACTGGTCGATCAGCCAGTTTTGAAAGTTCAGCTTTTTAATCTCCATACAAATTAACATCTGATCGCGGTTTACATCAGTTTATTTAAGGTATTTTGACCAAGACGTAATTTAAGTGTACATTCAAGTTGAAAACCGTCAATCCCTGTGAAATATATACATGCTGCCGTCATACAGTCGTCAGTAGTATAAATTGAAGGTATAACTTACCTTACTAACAGCCTGCGTACTTGCTTAAAGCCCAAATACGTGTTTCGCCAGTATTCCACCGCTGCTTGACACAGCTGTGAGGGCCCCTGCACATCAGCGGGTCGCCCAGCTTTCCCTATCTGCTTTCTGGTCGATCGGCCATTCTTGAAAGTTCAGTTTTTTAATCTTCAGAGAAATTAATATCTTATCATGGTTTATTTCAGTTTACTCAAACTCTATAGGCGAAGACCGAAATTAAAAGTGTATATTCGTTATGGAACCCGCCAACACCTGTCAAATGTACACATCCCCCCGTCATACAATCATCAGAAGTAAAAATTGAAAGTGTTACTTACCAAACTAAAACCCTAGGTACTTGCTACAGGGCACGGATACGGGTTTGTCCGCTATTTGCCAATCCTTGAAGCAGCTGCGAGAGCCCCGGCACATCAGTTTGTCGCCCAGCTTTCTTTATCTGCTTACAGGTCGATCGGCCAGTTTTGAAAGGTTAGCTGTTTAATCTCCAAAGAAATTAATATCTGATCGCGGTTTACATCAGTTTATTTAAGGTGCATTGACTAAAAAGTAATTAAAGTGTACATTCAAGTTGAAAACTTTCATAAGCAGTTCATCGAACCACAGTTCATCAGCGCCTCGCTACCTGCCATTTGCTGTCACTGCTGATCGAGTATATATTCACTCAGAAATGTGCGAACACCGATCGAATAGGCTTCCGTGGCGGTCAGAGGTTCCCAACGTGTGACTGCCTGCCAGGTCGATTCCGGCAAAGTCTTAGTATAAGTAAGGGGGTATTGCAGCGTCTCGGAGTAACTTGATACAGAACTCTTCAGGGCTTATTAGCCTTCATCATCCAAGCGCAACCTTGAACAACAGCTGGTTGGACAACACAAAAAAACGCACTCACATATGGCACAGTTGGTCCACCACTGGTGTCTATCAGATGGGTCATAAACAGTTCATCGAACCACAGTTCATCAGCGCCGATCGAAATCATAATAGCCGTAAGGGGGGTATGACAGCATCTGGGGGTAACTTGAAACATAACTGTTCCGGACTTTTTAGCCTTTATCAGCCAAGCACATCCCTGAACTACAGCTGCTTGGACAACACAAGAAAACGCACTCACATACGGCGAAGTTGGTCCACCACTGGTGTCTATTACATGGCTCATAAGCACTTCATCGAACCACAGTTCATTAGTGACTCGCCACCTGCCATTAGCTGTCACTGCTGATCGGGTATATATTCACTAGGAAATGTGCGAACACCAATCGAATAGGCTTCCGAAATAAACAAAGTTCATGTGGTGGTCAGAGGTACCCAACGCGTGACCGCCTGCCAGGCCGATTCCGGAAAAGTCTTAATATAATTAGGGGGGTATGACAGTATCTGGGGGTAACTTGATACAGAACTTTTTCGGGCTTATTAGCCTTCATCAGCCAAGCATAACCCTGAACACCAGCTGGTCGGATAACACAAACAAATGCACTCACATACGGCGCAGTTGGTCCACCACTGGTGCCTTACAGATGCGTCACAAGCAGTTCATTGAAACACAGTTAATCAGTGCCTCGCTACCTGCCCTTTGCTGTCACTGCTGATCGGGTATATATCAAATCATCAATAAGCGAAAACTGATGGAAAAGTTTTACAAACGAAACAAATTTCATGTGGTGGTCAGAGGTCCCCAACGGCTGATAACCTGCAGGCCGATTCCAGCCAAGTGATAATAGCAGTAAGGGGTATGACAGCTTTTGGGGGTAAATTGATGCAGAACTGTTTCGGGCTTATTAGCCTTCGTCAGCCAAGCACAACCCTGAACTCCAGCTGGTCGGAAAACGCAAGCAAACGCACTCACGAAAGGCGCAGTTGGTCCAGCACTGGCGTCTATCAGATGGGTCATATGCACTTCATCGGACAGCAGTTCATCAGCGCCTGGCCACCTGCCATTTGCTGTCATTGCTGATCGGGTATATATTCACTCATAAATGTGCGAACTCCGATCGAATAGGCTTCCCAACTAAACAAAGTTCATCTGGCGGTCAGAGGTCCCCTACGGGTAACCGCCTGTCAGGCCGATTCCGGTAAATTCAGAATAGCAGTAACGGGGGTATGACAGCATTTGGGGGTCACTTGATACAGAACTGTTTCGGGCTTATTAGACTTCATGAGCCAAGCACAACCCTGAAAACCAGCTGGCTGGACAACACAAAAAAACGCACTCACAGACGGGGCAGTTAGTCCAACACTGGGGTTTTTCCAAATGGTTCATAAGCAGGTAATGAAAACGCAGTTTATCGGTGCCTCGCCAGGTGCCCTTTGCTGTCACTGCAGCTCAGGTATACATTATCTCAGAAATGTGCAAAGACGGATCATATGGGCTTCCGACCTCAATAAAAGTTCATGTGGTGGTCAGAGGTCCCCAATGGGTGACCGCTTGACAGGCCGAAACAGTTCTGTATCAATTAACCCGCAGACGCTGTCATACCGCCCTATCTGAAATACATATATCTGTATATCTAGATATATATAGGGGGGATATTGAAGAGCCGAACCCCTCGTTGCTGTGTCATGCAGTAGCAGAAACATCGGCGAAACACGTGTCTGGGCTTTTAACTATTATCTATTAGGAAGTATGGTATAACATAATTGTCATATAGAATTCCCACTACTTGTAGTGCTACTCGTTTGTAGAATAGATATTTCCGTGGTTATTCCGCGGCAGTTGATTGTCTTCGACGAAAAGGTTCATCGAACTCTAGGGTTTGACCCTTAAATGTCATGTCCCATCCACCTACTTCCACGTCACACACCTAATAATTTCCGCGATTATTTCCTTGATTATTATCTGGAGGTCATATACTAGAAACCGCATAGAGAACGTTGGGGGCCTACTGAAGAGCCGAACCCCTCGTTGCTGTGTCATGTAGTAGCAGAAACATCGGCGAAACACGTGTCTGGGCTTTTAGCTATTATCTATGCGGAAGTATGGTATAACATTATTGTTTTATAGGATTCACACTACTTGTAGTGCTACTCGTTTGTAGAATAGACATTTCCGTGGTTATTCCGCGGCAGTTGATTGTCTTCGACGAAAATGTTCATCGACCTCTAGGGTCTGACCCTTAAAAGTCATGTCCCATCCACCTACTTCCACGTCATGCACCTAATAATTTCCGCGATTATTTCCTTGATATGGGGCAATTCTAAACGGTTACCTTCCTATTTCGTCATTTAAGTCTTGCTCTTACTTGTTAATGCTTGTCCGTAGGCAAAGCGCTACCTCAAGTACAATCAGATCTTCACCGATCTGCACTTCCGTTGTCCATTGGTAGCAAGTAATCCAGAGGGTTGGTACGATGGTCCATGACTTCAAATGGTACCAGCAGAGCGATAGCACCTGGCACACACACATGTTTTACTCAGACCCGTGAGGTTGTCTTCAGGGGTCAGCATTTTTTCTACCCTAGAATAGCCATCTTCTTTCAAAATTTTAATAGGCTTACTTTTCAGGAAAATTTATATTCGGTCGAAAATTGGGAGGGCTGGAGAAAATGTGGAGTCTTAAACAGTAAGCCTACTTAAATTTTGCAAGGAGATGGTTATTCTTTATTCTTATTTTAATCCTACTTTGCTTTGGAACACTTATTGGCGTGCTTAACTACTACCGTTGGGTGCCTTACGGTTTCTGATCGCATGACTCATGATCACATTTCTTAGCTATCCCGTGATTCGGGCACATTTCGGGCTCCCCTACACGTCCACACTGACGAGTGAATGGAGCTGTCCGCGCGTTTGCCATGATGAACGATTACCCGGCTCGAGCTCCAGCATAACATCACGCATTGCCGCATCCTTCCGAATTTCCCAAGTGCCTCGATCATCTTCCTGTATGCCGTCGGCCTCTGCACTTTTTTCGCTTTATCTCATGTCGGCCGCTTTCTGGAAGCCGTTGTTTTCCTAAGCCAGAACTTCTTAGAGTGCTATAATATTATCTTAGGGTGGCTTACAGTTACTAATCGCATGGCTTCGACACATTCGGGTTCCCCTGCACGTCCACACGGAAGCAGTGCGCGCGTTCCCCATGGTTAGCGTTATCTCGGCTAGAGTTCCTGGGGGACATTACGTATGGGCTCATCCTTCCAACTCTACCTAGTTCCTCGATGTTCATCCCGTATGCCGTCCGCCTCTGCCCTTCTTTCTGAGTTTGTCGTTTGTCAGCCACTTTCTGGGAGACGTTTTCCTGAGCCGGAAGGAGCCTAACCCGATAGTAACCAACCATGCCTATTCCTCCCAACCCACGTGGACGAATGTGGAGTGCAGTTAAGTCTTCTGCAGGACAATCCGACCGAATCTCCTGACCTAGGACGTTTCTTGGTGCGACATCGCTCATTGTGTCATTCTTCCTAATTTCCCAGGTGCCTCGACCGTCTTCCCATTTGCCCTCCACCTCTGCCTTTCTTACCCACTTTATCTTGTACCAACCGTTTTTCTCGGAGCCATTATGTTCCTGAGCGGGAACGGACATGATCCCTACAGTCAACAAACTTGTCTATTCCTCACCGTCCACGCGGACGAGTGAGGAGTGCCGTACAGTCTTCGGTAGTGCAATCCGACGTTCGCAAACCAAGCGAGGGAGGTCGCAAGCAAAGTGAGCCGGTGCACCAAGGTCCTGCTACCATCCCCCGGTCCTTCTGGGTTACTATCCATCTCCGATTGCTACCTCGGGACGTCACCCCCCACGGGTGACTCAGAGTGCCCTGGCACAGCAACTCAGCGGCTAACTTATGCTCGTTCGCCAGTACCAACACCGGCTGGATTCGTCTACATTCTAAATTCTACTGCTATGTCTCGTCGAATGCCTGCCGCCATCTACTCATCTGCAGTTCCCGACTAGGCACCCAATTCACCCCCCGAGGACCTTTGGCTCAAGCCTACCGAGGGTGGCTATCCACCTCCGAACGTCATCTCCCACGGGTGACTCGCTGCACCCTGGCACAACTAAGCAGTGAATTCTGCATGCTCGTTAGGCAGTACAAACACCAGCTGGGCCCCTTCATATCTTACTGTCGTCCCGGCTGCGGCGTCCCGCCGCCATCCTTTCGTCGGAAGTTCCCGGCCAGGCACCTAACTCAACCCCCCCCCCCCCCCCCCAAGGACCTTTGGCTCAAGCCGGCCGAGGTGGCGACTTTTCTCACTCTCCCCAACTGCACCCCGTTTAAACTCCGGCGGGAACCCCTGATTCAACGTGGGCTACTAACCAACTAACTTAAGAGAGAGGAGTGCAGTTTACTCTTCGGTAAATCAGTACGGCCGAATCTCTTGTTCCAGGTCGTTTCTTGGTGCAGCTTCGGCTGCAGCCCGCTAACTGAGCTACGGCCACTAACTCTGCGGTCCCATAATTAGGGATCTTCTAGCGTATCAATTGCGGTCCCAATGCTCCGCGACATTTAGGATTCCCACAACAGTGCCCCTTGGTTACACTTTTATTATCAGCGGACTTATCCTCTGTAAAACGTCTACGAAATAAGTCTTTTTCTCCCCTCCACACTTCAGAAACTTATAATTCAGTGTTTCCCTTTACTCACACAGTAACATTTACAGAAAAATATTTACAAACGACCTCTTTCCGCACTGTTTTAGCCGTTCCCTTTGACCACATACGGTGGCTTCGGTTGCTTCGTTCCTTCTACACGGATGCCTACAAATACTTTAGTTTTCACTTAGCTGTCTTACCTGTGGCAGCATCCGCATTCTTATTCTTTCATATTATTCCCTAGTAGCATTTGTCGACTATTCATCGACTATTCCAAGTCGGTCCTGCCGACTAAAAGTCGGCTAATTTGGCCAGAAATTAGTCGACTAGTAGTCGACTATTTCTAGTCGAAGATTTATAGTCAACTATTTCCAGTCGCCTAATAGCCAACTATTTCCAGTCGCCTAATAGTCAACTATTTCCAGTCGCCTAATAGTCAATTATTTCCAGTGGCCTAATAGTCGACTTATCTTAGTCGGTCTAGGTCATTTGCGGTAATCGGCGAACGACCCCGTTTACACGTTTAACTCCCATCGAGTCGTAGAAAGATGAAGGTGGAAGTCTTATATTGCTGGAAAAGTATATGAAGAACCAAAAAACGAAAAGAATATGTACAGGTAACGTCGTTGTTCATGATGTTGAAGCTTCATCCGTGGCGCCTAAAGGTCAGCAGTACTTGCAGACGTAATAAGTGTACTTTCCAATTGTCTTATTTCTTTTCTTCTCCCTCACTACATGCTGGGATTGACTGTCAAACAGAGATTTTTGCCTCCTTCTTATTGCGTCGTCAAGATTGGTGCGAATGTATTTTTTTTCTTTATTCTAGTTGTCGAAGAGCTCTAAGCAAATACAGTCAAACAGTTAATAGGAGACATACCCACTATGACGTCATAAAACGGGGACTTATAGATCGAGAGCTTATCATCTCCTCCTCTCCAGTTGATGATGGCTGTTATTTCATCGTCAAAAACTGCCGAAAAAATCCTCTTCACAAAGTCTTGGAGGGTCTCCCCACGTAGACATTGTAGATATGTAATCTAATGCAAGTAATCATTATCAAGTGTACAGCTTACAAGCTGCTGTCTGAAAGTTCTGTCAAGCAGCATGTTGTTTAGCTGACGAAACTCGGCAGCAGATTTTAATGGCTGCGTTATCGGGTTTCGATGCAGAGTCGCAGCGGCCTCCGCATTGACCGTTGGGGACCGACGAATCAGCCCTTCCAGTTGCCGCAGGCGAGCCATCCCACGGCGCTGAGATTCCTCCAGTTTTTCTAAGCGGTAGTCAATGCGAATCGACAACTCCCGAAGGTTATTGTTGATTTCACCAACTTGGCGATAAATCATCAGCAATAAGTTGTTTTTGTCGGGCCTGTTGTCATTGGCCGCATTGCCATGATAGGAATCTGCTGAAGATATTATGTGAAAGAGTAGTATTTACCGTCGTCATCAGCGGCAGGTAAAGTGTCGAACGATGGTTCGAAAACCTCATCCGGCAGTGATTCCTAAAGGAAAAAGTAAACGCGCTAGTTGTGAGGACTTACTGGTGACCGGGAGGCTTCAGGTCCTACGAGAAAATTATCCTGATCAATGGCAGGCCTACGGTCACGTTCAGGCAGTTGTCTGCGAGAGCTCTGACTCATCTTCGGAACTACAATCGCACAGGAAAACGGCGAGTTATTTAACGAGATATGTTGACCTATGTCTATGAGATTGGGTCTCGGTGAGATAGGGTCGCACTACCCTGCAAAAAATAGGACACATATGTGTGTTGGCTTTCTTACACACAGGCAGACCATCTATCGCTAACTGAATATCAACTCTGTCGGCAACAGGATTTGCATTTTTGTTTAAAACTCGGCCCAGTTGACGTTCTAAACCTATATGAACGTACTCACCATCACCCATTGGGGCTACCTTTACCTTGAACAATTTCTTCACCAGCGCTTTTGAGTCGGTTGGTAGTTCAGGTAACAGTGGCTTAATTATATCCATTAGTTCGCGCAAATGCTTGTGCGGTATATGGGTTTCGAACTGCCCATTCTCGAATTAACTTAACGTAGTCCGCGGGCGCTGATTGAGGGCTATTTTCCCTACTCAGTTCCTCGATTTCATCCTCGAGAAGAGGATCCTCTTCCTCATCACCTGTAAGAACCCAATCAGCGTCACTTACGGTTGAGGACGACTCACAATAATAATCACTCGATTCAGGAGGCGCTGTGCTCTCATTTTCTAAATGTTTTAGGGCACTCACGGCTTCCATTCTCTTCTTTACGGCCTCCTCTACAGCTTGCCATTCCTCATCCGCATACCTCTTAAGCCGGCGTGTTCGTGTTCTCTCAGAATCCCCCTTAAACATTGGTCAAATAGGCAAAACAATGACAAATATTATAACAAATATCATAGGCAATAAAACGGAAAAATATTATTTAACAGCAGCCAAGTACAGTGATTGATAGAGTGATATATAGCTCGTGTGATTGACAGCTCGCGCGCGAACGCCGTTCACGTCAAAAAATGGCGCGAATACGCGCGCTAACGCACTTAAAGAGTGCAAACCAATCGGACTTCAGATTGTGTCATTTTATAACCAATTAGATCGCAGCATTGCTAACGACTAGAAATAGTCACTTATAGTCGACTAATAGTCGACTAGTTGCTACTAGGGTTGGAAGCTCATCGATCCAGCTTTCTCCGCTTCTTTTTCCTCTTTGCCACCCGCCTGTAGTAAACTCTGTCATTGCGCAGTTCAGGTTTGGCTGCGGTACATGCTGCGAACTGAATTATAAATCATCCATTTTACCTTCCCCGCCGGGTACTTTTGAGGTGAGTCTTTCATCGCTTCTGCCACAGTCTTCCTTCGACGCGTGGCGATCTTCGTTTGCTTTGCTTTGCCGCATTGCTCGATTGCAACTACAACCGATAAAATATTACGAACAACTTTCCTGCAACTCACCTTTACCAGAGCTATCCAAATCCGCACCAGCATCATCACTGCACCTTCCTGACCCATCGTTGCGATTGCTGCGTATTGCCTTATAGGCGTTCCACCCAACTGCACCGTCCTTTCGTCCACATAACCTGAAGTTCTACTAGTTTTCCATGCATTTAAAATCTTACCCGATTCATTGGGTTCGCCTTCGTTTCCGCCATCTACCTGCATGTTCATGTCCTCCATTTTCTCTAACTGCAAGAGGCAGCAAGTCTCAAGATTGAGGTTCTTGTTTACCAGCCGTTTTCGAGTGCGCAGTTTCGCTTCTGTTGGGTAATGGTTAGGTGCCGTAGGAAAACAAAATACCTTCCGTCATATTCACGGGGTATAGATGAGCTAAGTGGTTGCAGAAAATATCCCTTGCTTCCGGCACCTTATTCATTCGGAAAGCCAACCACATTCGGTATTGGATTTCCTCAACGTGTGCCCAAACGTACCTTCCTGGAATAGATCCACTTTGGCGCAGACCCCGTTTAAATCGACTCCGAAACGCCTCAATGGCTTGCGTGTGCTTGCCCGTAATTTGGTCCACAAAGTGCTCAGTGTGGTTTAACTTACTAAAGCTGCTCCAGCAGTCTGTCACAATTGCACTGCTGTGCTTAACTCTCCGGCATATGACACTGCAGAGGGCCGGCGCAGAGCGGCTGCTCAGTTGTTCGCACACTGCCCTTCTCTTGAAAGTATCGTACATACTGATTACCCACAATTGCTGCACTTTTCGCACTCGGTCGTACTTATGGCGGGTGATTATCGACTCGTCCACGTGCACTTGAATGCCTGGTCCACCGATGGACGAAGCTACCTTCTTCAGGGTTTTGGAACAGACGTTCCTACAAATTGCAAACCAGTTTACGGCCGGTTTCAGGGATACTCCACAGACAGCTCCCGCTTCCTGTATCTTGCTGCCGGCAACAAACGTCAGGCACATATTTGCTAGCTTATGCAACGTTAACCAGCTTCCATAAAATACAGAATTCATCCGCACAGATTGTTTGCCGAGGCACAGAGCGCACCTGAAGATTTGTCAGTCTCCGTTCTGCGCATACTTCTGCAGGGACACTCGTCTGCCGCAAGAGCATCGTAAGTCCGTTGCTAGGACACTTGATGCGGAGGTAGGGTACCAGTTCGTCCGAATTGATGGTTTGCAGAAGCCTATTGTCTGGTGTCGGTTGTTCCAATCGTAGGGACTTCAGTGACCTGTGGTCCGGACTTAAGTATAAAGCGCATGCACTTTTACACTCATCCTTAAAATTTTCCGTCCGTAGACCAAGCTTGCTAACCGAGGTGAACTTTAACCCTCTGAATGGGTCGTTTTCTTACCCCTCACCCCTTTGGCCACACAATTTCGCCCCCTCCTGTTCGGTGCCTTTCTGTTCCTGAACACCCAGACGTCTTTCGGCTCACCTTCTTTGTCGGTTAACTAGCAGGCAAGGCTGCGCCTGCTGTGGGCTGTTCGGTGCAGTATATTACGGGAATTCTGTCCGAAAATTGGCTTCCGTGGTTTGCGTCATTCCAAAGCTGTGTGGGAAGGTAAAAAACTCATAATATTTGCTTTGGTTACGTACTCTGTATCTCACTACTTAGACCTGTAATTATAATAGCAGACCACTTGCGAACGATAAACGCAGGCCCAGTTGATATTATACCTCAAAGCTCCAGATGTCTGTCTGGCTGCCGACCGTTACGAAATCGGCTTCTCCAGATAGCGTCCACGCGTTCCGGCTAGATAAGACAGAAAACCTGCTCGATGTTCATAATTTGCGCACCCGTGTAACGAGCCAACCCGAACCATGGGTTTTGACGCGGATCCGGACGAGGATGATGTGAACGTGTTTTGATGAAGATACCAGTCTTCCTTTTCTCCGCCCTCTGCTGGCACTCCTTTCCCCCGTTCCATGCTCTTCCCGCCGTCCTGTGTCGCCGTTACACACTACTGCCATTAGCACCACCATGGCCCTCACCCGCAGTTGCCCATAGCGCTGCACTCCGACCGGTATCTAACTAATATTCTGTGATCATTCCTCACTCCAAACGGATCATTTGTACAGACCCTTGGTAATCCCCCGTATCGTATCCTTTCCACTCTTTATTGCTTACCATTCGGTTTATATCAACAGACCGTATTTATTACTATCGCGTTATTCTTCTATCTCTTTCTACGATTGCATGTTGTGGTGATTGACAACACTGTTCGGCGTTACTTCTGGAGAATCATATGCGTGAAGTACCCCTTTAGGTGTGTTCCAACCTCGACATTCCCGGATATCCGGTCACCGCTACACCTGTTCATGCTCCTTACCGCAAACCATGCCATCAATTTTAGCAGCAATTTAATTAAATTAAGTCTGCTAATTTCAGTTATTGACATGCACTTCGCTAAGGAGATACAGTACTTACCTGGTTATTCGCCCAAATGTCTGTCTGGCTTCCAACTTTGCGCATGTTTTGGCTAGCGTAAAGTGATATTTCGGCTGCTGGTGTTTCATTTGTCGCCAGCGCAGCGGCTCGAGTTTGCGTGTCCTTGATACCAGCTATTCAATTCCTTGATTATTTTTTCCTTCCAATTGCATTTCGCGGCTATATTTTATTGATTTTCACGCTGATTTTTCTTTTTTACTCGATAAGCCAATTGTTTAGGAGATTTTAAGTTCACTTAAACACATTAAAGCGTTTGTACGTAATTTTCTTAGTTTTTTTCGAATTATTGCGCTCCCTTTCTTCCCCTGATATGCCCCACCCATACTATCCCCTATTAACTCTCTCTCATCTTGGAGTTGAGCGCGCTTCGAGCACACTCACACGACCCTATGACACAATCCTACCCTCAGGCCATATGTGTTCATCATTTAAACAATCACAGTGATTGACCCTTACAATGATCTAGCATCGTGGAAAAATCTCCAAATTTTTGCAGCCCGGATTCATCGTTATAAAATATATTCAAGAAATTTCGGCCAATGACAGATTTTAGGCTGTGCGTGTGTAAATCCAACAGTAAAAGGCCTCTCCAACGTGCATATCATGGCTTCATTAACTGATCTCTTGAACTCTAAACGGGGTCTGTCGTGTTTGTTCCCGAGGGACACAAGTTGAAAAAGCCCATATGGTATGACATGCACAGCCTTTAATCCTGAACCAAGTATGATTCATCGTTTTCTCAAATATGGCAGCTTAACACCACCTACAAACCTTCGAATTTTAGATTGAAATTCTGGAGCCGTTGATGGGTCAAGCAAAACTAAACACACTCACAGATAAATCTTAAGAATTATTCATGTACGTATACAAATACAGTGCTCCGCAATGACACCAATTCCTAAATATGACTCCATACTTTATCTCCGTTGCAGTGATTCTTTTGGCTTTATTATCTCACGCCATATGGACTCCACCGGCAAAGCTGCGGCTCGAACTCTGAGTGGTGCAAGAAGAAGTGTGTAAGACAGCCTCCGATAAGTTATCGCTGTACGCAAAACATACAGAATTTGGGCTTGGTGCGATTTGCTGGCCATCTCGCCTGCGCATGCATCTGCCGACGAAGCTGCGTGGGTATCCAGTTTCTCGGTACACCATTCAAACAGGTTGCATTCCACGTCCTGAAAGTGGCTTAATCTGCAATTGCGAGCTTGTATCTAATCAAGCGCGCCTTTGCTAAGTTTGACAAAGTTGTATTTGGCAAGGTATTCGGCACGTTCGTGCAACCTCAACTGGAATTTGCCAGCCAAGCCTGGAGACCTTGGACAGCCAAAGACAAAAAAAACTCGAAAGGGTACAAAGACGCGCAACAAAATTTAGTACGAGGCCAAAGGAACTGCCTTTATGAGACCCGATTGGTAAATCTTTTTTGTTTCCTCTGGATTACAGGCAGCTGCGTGGAGACCTAATCCAGACATTTCGCATGTTGCGTGGTCAGGATTGTGGCATCCAATCAAACGACTTTTTTGAGCGGGCGACCACCTCTAGGCTGTGAGGACACCCCCTTAAATTACGTGTGACTGGGGCAAGACTTGGCCCAAGAAAATTATTTTTCTCTAAGAGGGTAATCCAGGCATAGAATGCCCTTCCTGTGGATATTGTAATGTCCCCTTCCGTGGATGTTTTTAAGGCAAACCTAGACCGATTTAAGGAGTATCTTCGCGATTAAGTACTCAAAATCCAATCATTGAAGTGTTCCGAATGCAAAAATTGAAGCGTTCTACATCCAAACACTGAAATGTTAGAAATGCTATAAATATATACTGATAGTAATTTGTAAGAAGTATTATCATTAGTACTTAACCAAATGAGTTTCAGCCATTATCTAGCTATGACGTCTCTGCTCACTATGCGACCTGTGCCGATCGTGTCTGAGGTCGCATCTACCACACCTAATGTCCTAGTCTACGCATCCCTGTTACACTCTTTCTCGTATCGACCAACTGCTGACGACGTGGCGGGTTCCTCGGCTCTTGGCACGGAACAGGCGTATCATGGTCGCATCTCCGGTCTTCGGGACGTTTTCGTGACTCCGAGGTCTCCTCCTCGTATGGTCCTTCTGATGTAGATATTACTCGTCATGGGCACCATGGCTGCCGTCAAAATTCACAGAAGCATCATGCCCCTATCACTCACATACTTTACCCACGAGCGACAGTTTTCTCCTAAAAGCCACAAATGACATTCCATTTGAATTATGAGCCAGCCTTAGGAGTTTTTTAACTGTCTGCTCTTCCTTCTTAGTTAAAATGCTGGCTCGTATAATCTGGGCGTGAGTTTATTACTTGAAACAAGGGAGAAGTCGTCTGAAATTGTGTCAACGACTTCTTTGGAATTTTCGGCTATGCTGATGCATTTCTTAAATCCTATGTACCAAGAGGGAGTTCAAAGGCGTTTGCCTATATTTCCTGAAATAAATTTGACTTGACTTGACTGGCAACCCATACGGACGTTTATCCTGTTGGTTTCCGAAGGACACACCTTAAACCAACCCAATATGTTATAACATACGCTGTAATTCATCATGGACGTCTCACAGACAGCCAAGCGCATTGCTGTGGGACTTGACGTCGGAGTTTCGCAGATCTTGAAGCTTTAGTCTCCTTTGAAGCCTGACCAATTAGATTTATCGAGCTGACCCCTGTATACTGGGCAGTCAGTTCCAAACTGGCGTTTGTCCTGTTTGTTCGACTCCCACCCTCGTCTATTTTAAGCAAATTTTAATTCTGACGATGCACTCCAGTAAGAGTTTGAAGACTCAGACTAATAAATTCATAATTTCGACAAGCTATGAGCCTGCATCTTAACCTATAAACACAACTGTTATGCCAGCACACGTCTAAAAAATTAAATTTTCCTCATTGGATTAGCAGAACCTGAAGTAAATAAATAGGCAGTCTTAAATATTGAAAATTTAACGTGCATTAGCAACACTGACATGCTGGATGTCACCGCCGGGTTTCTGGATGATCAACAAACAACACGGCATTACGTGCGACACCAGTGTTCATTAAATATAAGCTTCAAGCTGGTATATGTGACGAACATCAAACATCTCTGCACCTCCCTCTTCGTTCGTGAATTCCCGCGACCTCTTACGTCATGTGCATTTGCAGGTGGCTGTTTTTCCTCTCACTGACCTGAAGACCACTTGAACGATATTTAATCGCATACGCGTGCCCAAATAATCGCAGCTTCCTAAGCCCCACAAACCACTCCACTTATTTGGCCAACGCAGCAGGACACCTTTGCAGGCGACATTTCTTCGGGCAATTGCAACACTCATAGCAAACAATTTTAACTCGGTTCACAATCCCACTAAAGCAGCTGTCACTACTGTCTCATGCTCGCTCACGTCTGGCTCGACGCACTCCATACTATCTCCGTCTTCACCAGTGGCCACTGCCGTCTGGAACAGCATTAGGGAGTTCTGTACCCAATAAACCACTCCTTCTGGTGACTTCTGCATTTAAGCTTCCAAGCTGGGATTCCATCGGATGACTGTAGTGCTCTAAGCGCAACCATCCTTTAAACCGCTGTATATTAGAATAATCCTGCTAACTCACCTCTCCCTTTATTATGACCGGCTTTTACCATTGCATGCGTTCGAATCCTCAAGCAATTAACTCAAATTTTACCACGCCTTCTTGAATGTAGGCAACTACCTTTGTGACGTTACAAGAATAATTCAAAGGAAATGCAGCACAAAAGCCAATGTTGAAGCGAACCGTTCAAATTTAATTACTCTCATCATTTGCTACCTCTTTACATTTGACGTTAGAATGAGTTCTACATACTAAAAAGAGCGTATACAGCATCCTTTCCTGATGTCGGTGCTGTTGCTTCCTCAGACTATCTCCTTTTCCACCTCACGTTACTACTTTTTGTTCACCTTAAAGGCAAAACTAAAATGTCGTATATGGAAATTTTGCGCTCTTGTGAAATGGTATAATGTATGAGCGGAAGGGTTTCTTTGGGAGAGATATGAGTTGGACATTTTCTTAAGAGCGAACTATTAATTTAAACACTGGATAGGGGCAGAATTAATTGATAGGTAGTTACTATATTTGTCCAAGAGGGTCAGTATTTTAGTAGCAAAATCGTACGTCACTATTTTTTGATCAGCCGGCCACGGTCAGACAGGACGAAATGTCTGACAACCGTATGCACTTGGGGAAAATTCCCTGAAGCTGCATAACTAGTCGGTATCTCTATTTTACACGGTTCGAATGTAGTAGTTTAACCAGAAATCCGCAAGATAATAGTAAATGTCTGTCAACATTTAAATGGAGCGCAGAATTTACTTAATAGTGACCTACGTTTGCAGCTTAGCGAAGAAAAGCCCATGTTAACCAAGCTCAGACGGAGGTGGGTTGTACTCCTTTTATTTGACAACAGTATGTACGTTAGCCATTCTGAACTCTGCAGGAAATATTTATTAACACTTGACAACTTGTGGATATATGCTGGCCGATTAGTTAACAACAAAATCGTACGTCACTATCCGTTTGTTAAGGGCAATTGTCGTTTAAACCTTTGCTACGTCTCCTATTGTCCTAAAGTCACTGTGTAAAAAAACTCCCCACAAAATACACGATCCCGTATTCAAACGGTAGTTCCGGTCTGAACATACGTAAGACAATTGAGACGCAGAGATTGGCTTTGGATATTACGGGACTTAGATGGGCATAAAAGGGTCGTTGTTGTATAGCAGCAAGAAAGTGGGGACTGGCAAATTGCAACCACATATATTACAAGGACCTAGTTATCATTATAAATACGACTAGGTTTGAAAATATCAGTATCTTTGAATTGTTTATGTTCAGAAATGTTACCCATGTAAGCATTCAGGAAGTCAAGTTGGGCGAACGAACGTTTTCGATTAACTCATCATCAGACAAACAAAATAATATAAGGGAGGGTAGACTTCACGAAAGGTTTAACAACCAATGAGTAGCGTTTGCAGCACTTGTAGTGGCACTTAGGTTCGCGTGGCCGAAAGCTTTCTCATCATCCGCCCACACGCTTCCTATCACACTGCTAAACAGTGCCGAGGCTGCGATAGCAAGTTAACTTTGGCTACCCATGCCGTCACGAGACGATGACACATTGCATCCTCATGCCTCGCATCAAAACGTGAGACGAGGACGATGGCATGGGAGGGACTAATTGTCGGACCCCCTGCCCTCATCTCCTGCCTCTTTTTTTCTCTCAGGTCCCCAGTTAAGGCACGAATCTTATTCCATTGATCTCCTTACACCGCTCCCCCATCCTTCATAACTACACTAATGGTTGATTGCATAAACTTTCGTTAACTCTTTTTCTTCCCACATATTATTGCATTTGCCTGATGATGAAGTAATCTAAAACTTTCATTTGCACAATTTTAATTCCTGAATACCTGCATCTGCTAGAAGAGTTTGCTTTGGAGGATAAGCCTGCAATGCGATAATTAAGTCCTCCACAGTAAAGGAACCATTCCTGCTTTTGACTGCAACCTCGGGCAAATCCTGTAAGAGGACGATTGCGTTG
>JAYGXS010000856.1:0-18559 GCA_036362985.1 Ligula intestinalis
GGGTTGCAAGAGGCAACTTCAGACAGTTCTGCCGACCAAGCAGTCACACCACACAGTTCGAGCTCCAGGCCCACTGCAGAAAAGGTGGCAAAAACCTCTGCTAAGGGCACACGACACCGAGAGGATCATGAATACTGTCTAGTTGTACAGGGGTTAAAAGAAGCCATTTCAGACCGCTCAAACGACCAGAACGATCCGTACTTGGTTTCCTTTAACGATTTCCTGAGAGATCTGTTCCCGCTAGGTAAAGAATTTGAAGTGCTCAAGTCATTTCGTATCGGGAAAAGGCCGGCAGATACTGCAGAAATGACCCGACCCAGACCGCTAAAAATAGTATTTAAAAACAAGGAACATGTTCAGGTAATCGTGTCTAAAAAAACTAACCTTCGTCATGCGCATAAAGAGGTTTTTTTTCAACCGGACTACTCCCTGGAGGAACGGCTGAAACGCCGAGAACTAGTAGCGGAACTACAGTCAAGGAACAAGAATGGCGAGGTAGGCCTGAAAATCTTCAACGGGAAGATAATTCAGAAGAAAACATTGAACCAAACCGTAATACTCCGAACGACGGTCAGGAAGTGACTGTCACAACCGGGTTACACCATACAAAGAAACTAAAGTGCATGTACACCAACGTACAAAACCTGCTCTGCAAATTAGATGCGCTTAAGATTATTACGTGCCAACTGGAACCAGACGTCGTCTGCATAACAGAAACATGGTTGTCCACGAAGGTAATCGACCAGGAAATTGCTCTCCCCGGGTTTCAAGTTTTCCGAAAAGATAGAGTCGGGCGTCCAG
Source organism: Ligula intestinalis (assembly GCA_036362985.1). NCBI lineage: Eukaryota > Metazoa > Platyhelminthes > Cestoda > Diphyllobothriidea > Diphyllobothriidae > Ligula > Ligula intestinalis. The sequence goes on from JAYGXS010000856.1 coordinate 802, forward strand.
TTGGGGGTGTGCTTATCTATGTTAGACACGGCCTGCTCGTGTCCGACAAGTCCGAAAACCTTTCGGGCAATATAGAGGCAATATAGCTCACCGTTAGAACACCGGGGTCACAGACCCTTGACATCATGGCGGTCAACCGGCCACCATCGAGCAACCAACAGTCAGACAAAAGTCTGATAGAAGGAGTCGAAGAAATTGCTAGGAAATCCGATGTCATGGTCATGGGAGACTTTAACGCCCCCCATATCGACTGGAATGTGAGTTCTGCGCCCGGCTCAGAAGTAAATTTCGATCGACGACTCCTGCGCACAGTACAGGCATCTTTCCTAACGCAACACGTCCTATATCCGACCAGATTACGCGAAGGGCAACAAGCTAATTGCTTAGACCTAGTACTTACCAAAGCACCTGATAGCGTGGACATTGTAAATTGTTTACCACCTCTCGGAAAAAGTGATCACGTAGTGCTACAGTGGGAATATTCACTCTTCTCTGTGCCCGATCGTAGTGCGGTAACCAGACGCAACATATGGAGAGGGGACTTTACACAAATGAAAACCACAGTGAGCGAGATAGACTGGAACGAACTATTCACCGGGTACGTTCTCGATGATTGGTCGGCATTCAAAGCCATATTACACGGACTAATTACCGATTTCTGTCCTATCACGGTAAAGAAAGTAACAAATAGGCCTCGATGGCTACCACCGACGCTAAAGAGGGAAGTAAACCGCAAAGGACGGCTGTTCAAAATCTATCGCAGAGAGAGGACCCCCGAATCGTACAATAGGTATAAGGCACAGAGAAACAAGGTTAAGAGCCTGATACGAATTAGCCGACAAAACTTCGAGAGTAATCTAATTAATCGTGCAGTAGGAAACCCAAAGCTTTTCTACAGCTACGTTAGGCAATGTACTCGAAATAGAGACCCTATTCCTCTGCTAAAAACAGACGACGGTGTAGAAATTTGCGAGATTAACGAAAAGGCGGAACATCTATCCTGCTTCTTCCAGTCGGTCTTTACGAGAGAGGCTGAGTTCACCGCTATTAACTGCAGTGTGGGTGTGATCCAGACCATAGACTCGGTTGCACTCACGGAAGCTACCGTTCTGCGAGAACTTCTACAGCTTAAAGAAACGAAGTCGTCAGGTCTGGATGAGATACCTGCAAAGCTATTAAAAGAGCTAGCCATAGAGTTGGCGGGACCCCTGTACCTTATCTTCCGCGCTTCTCTTAATACTGGACAAGTGCCACCCGATTGGAAGACAGCGTGGATCTCACCCATCCCCAAAAGTGGAAGTCGGGCGACCGCAAATAACTATAGACCGGTCAGCCTTACCTCAATATCCTGCAAGCTTATGGAACGCATAGTCAAACGCGAGCTGATGCACTTTTTGGAGCAACATCAACTTCTTTCTGATAAGCAGCACGGATTCCGCAGGGGAAGGTCCTGCTTGACCAATCTGCTCTATTGTCTAGAACATGGACCCGAGCGATCGATGAAGGGAATACGGTGCATACAGTCTTCGTAGACTTCAAGAATGCGTTTGACACGGTGCCCCATCAACGTCTCTTATACAAGCTCAGTCGCATAGGGGTAAGGGGAAACCTTTTGCAGTGGATAGCAAACTTCTTGACTGGTCGTACCCAGACCGTATGTATTGGCGAACAGCGGTCGGCGGAGGTAAAAAAAAAGAGCGGGGTTCCACAGGGATCTGTTCTTGGCCCTATTCTCTTCCTTATATATATTGATGACTGCATAAGCGGACTAGACTGCGAAATCGCAATGTTTGCTGATGACATAAAAATTTGGAAGGTCATACGCAACCAAGACGGTGAATTAAACCTCCAGGCAAATTTGCATAGACTAGAGCAATGGTCGACCCTTTGGCTCATGCCATTCAATGTAGCAAAATGCAACCTAATGCGCTTTGGTAGAACCAGCACTACGCCTCGGAGGGTGTATTACCTGAATCACACGCCGCTGCCAGAGGTTGAGGCTCAGAAAGACCTGGGGGTGTGGTTCACGCCTTCACTGAAGCCATCACTCCACGTCCTGAAAGTGGCTAAATCCGCAATGTCGAGCTTGTATCTAATCAAGCGAGCCTTTGCTAAGTTTGACAAAGCTGTATTTGGCAAGGTATTCGGCACGTTCGTGCGACCTCAACTGGAATTTGCCATCCAAGCCTGGAGACCTTGGACAGCCAAAGACAAAAAAAACTCGAAAGGGTACAAAGACGCGCAACAAAATTAGTACGAGGCCAACGGAACCTCCCTTATGAGACCCGATTGGTAAATCTTGACTTGTTTCCTCTGGATTACAGGCAGATACGTGGGGACCTCATCCAGGCATTTCGCATGTTGCGTGGTCAGGATTGCTGCCTCCAAACAAATGACTTCTTTGAGCGGGCCACCACCTCTAGGCTGCGAGGACACCCCCTCAAATTACGTGTGACTGGGGCAAGACTTGACCCAAGAAAATTCTTTTTCTCTAAGAGGGTAATCCAGGCATGGAATGCCCTTCCTGCGGATATTGTCATGTCCCCTTCCGTGGATGTCTTTAAGGCAAACCTAGACCGATATAATGAGTATCGTCACGATTAAGTACTCCAAATCCAATCACTGAACTGTTCCGATTCTAAAAATTGAAGCGCTCTACATCCAAATCCTGAAATGCTAGAAATGCTATAAATATATACTAATAGTAATTTGTAAGTAGTATTATCATAAGTACTGAATCAAATGAGTTTCAGCCATTATTTACCTATGACGTCTCTGCTCACTATGCGATCTGCGCCGATCGTGTCTGAGGACGCACCTACCGCACCTATGGTCCTAGGCTATGCGGCCCTGTCACACTCTTTCTCGTATCGACCGACTGCTGAAGACGTGGCGGGTTCCTCGGCTCTTAGCACAGCAAAGGCCTATCATGGTCGTATCTCCAGTCTTCGGGACGTTCTCGTGACTCCGAGGTCTCCTCCTTGTATGGTCCTTCGGATGTAGATATTACTCATCATGGACGCCATGGCTACCGTCAACATTCACAGAAGCATCATGCCCCTATCATTCACATGCTTCCCCACGAGCGACAGTTTTTTTCTCCTAAAAACCAAAAATGACATTCTATTTTGAATTCTGAGTCAGCCTTAGGAGTTTTTTCACTGTCTGCTCTCCTTCCGCAGTTACACTGCTGGTTCGTGTAAACTGAGTGTGATTTTATTACTTGAAACAAGCGAGTAGACGTTTGAAATTGTGTCAACAACTTCTTTGGAATGTTCGGCTTTGCCGATGCATTTCTTAAATCCTATGTACCAAGAGGGAGTTCAAAGGCGTTTGCCTATATTTCCTTCAATAAATTTGACTTGACTTGACTTGACTTATGTAGTGTAACGTTTCCACAACCTTTCGAGGCAGCTGAATTGCAGGTTTTTGCCACTGACGGAGCGAAAAACTGGAAGTCACTCCTTATATGAGTGCATCTGGAAAACGGATCCAAAGAGGACTTGACGTAAACAAACGCATTTTTCCTTGCTGAGACTGTCTTCTGTGTTATACAGTAACCGGTAAAGAACAAGTTACTAAGAACGAACTCAGCAAATGTGAAAAAGCAGCCAATAAGGGCCATTTCAAGCTGTTTTTGGACTTCCTTTCAAACATATGTAGTGTAACGCTCAACCTCTCGCCTTTCGTGACTACTTGCACGTGCACACCAGTGTTTGCTGACCACAGTCCGGTCTGGCCAATCGCCTTCATGAGGCTGTCTCACACGCGACGTCGCTGGAGGTGCTACGATGAGTCTCGCGCGCTCTGAAACTTAGAATGCCGGCTCTCGTGACTGCGGACACACACTCGGCCGACTTCTTACGCCATCCATGCCTTTCTCCAATAGTTTAGTAGACAATACACTTTTCCTCCTACATGGCTGCCCACTTCCTCCCTTCCCACTCGGAATCGGTCCTGAAGGTCGTAGCGACAAGTGCCGTTCCTATTAACTTAAGCCTCTGCAATACTTACTTCCCTACAGAGACTGAAAACATTTTTTGGCAGTAGTGGATGATAGAGGGAATACCATGCCATATCGTGATTTTATTTTTGAACGTTTGATTTTTCTGAAAGGATTGCACTGACATTTGAGAGATCATAATGCAAAAAAGGGGTAGATGTTTTAGGCATTTCCGACCAAGACACGGGACACTAGAATGGCAACTTCTACCTCATAAGCCATCGTCAGCTAGTGATACCCAACTCTAGTGTTGCCACTGAAATTGCTGCCACAGTCGAGTTTCGAACCTGCGATCTCTCCGGTCAGGGGCAAACGCCTTAGCCATTGAGCCACGTGTTCACTGTCTTTTCGGTTTTACATCGAGAGTCGTAGCTAATCGTACATCGATTTTGCTTAAGAAATGCAAATTGCGCTCGACCGACTCTCTTAGATTCCTCGGTCTGAATATGCGAGTTTGGATGAGAGACTGGTAGTAAATAATTCAGGGATGTAATACCAGTTATTTCCTATTGATTCACCTCACATTTTCGATAAATATGCTGGTTTCAGGATAATCATAGCAAGAATTTATATAAGGACCATTTATGAGCTTCATTGCACAGAATTGTCACCACGTTCGGCGCTATTTTATAAAATAGTCAGTTGCTCACAGCACAAATTGCCTAGGCACAAATTGCCTAAGCATCAGATATAAGCATCTACTCATTCGGCAGTTGGCTTCCACCGAAAGACAGGGAGGTGAACCATGCGGCCGATTGCTGGGCCAAGGAGACGGGTCCTACCTTGCTATTTTTGTTCAACTTTAGACGTTGCCGATATTTTCCTTTAGTTTCAAAAGTTTTTTATGGACATTTTGCATGCGTTTAGAGATAGGGCAGTAGCTACAAGAGGGAGTTCCTTTTAGTGTAAAACTAGACCATCGGTAATTGCACTTACTTGTTCTTGTCAATAATGTAGGCCACGAGGGAGTCGAAGAATTTCGGACTGATTTTGATCAGATCCCTGCGACGAAATGGAAACTGAAATGGAACAGTAAAAACACGAATTGACAGTCAATTTTGACCTTTAATGCCACCGGGGGATAAGCAGCAGATCTCATGAGCAGCGAAAGGATTAGAGATCCAAGCGATTATTAATCATCAGGCACTAACAGGAATATAAGGGAGAGTAAAGTAACAAAAGCTTAAAAATCCAGGAAACAGTACGAAGCTTAGTCTGCTGCCTCACCAACCAAGTTAGACGAATGTGTATTCCCTATACTTTGGAGAACGAACTAGCCGTCATACAAAACACTCCCGAATGTATCCGTAAATTTACGGAGGAACGTCCCTTAAAATCAGAAGCGCCGACGGCTGGAAGGAGGGATCCAGCGAGCGAACTGGCAACGTGGTCAACTAAACACATGCCGAAGGGTTGCTCAGGGCAAAAAAATAAAATACCTAAATACCTTTATCGAAAGCTACGTATGCTCGCCAAACACTCTTCTGAATTCTCTGATGGGAATTTTCACAACTTTAAAACAGTCCAAGGATCCCGTGGTGTTAATGGCACTCATTATAATAGGCTGCCAACTCAGACCACCTCCATGTGCATATACTCATTCACTTGTTCCTGTGAAGCAAGTTATATCGGTCGCACGAGTCGGTGCCTATCAAAAAGAATACGGGAGCACCTCCCGGCATGGCTGGCCAAAGGCGAAGTCAGAAGCATCAATAGCTCTATCCTTGCCCACATGGTTGACTCCGGACATCGTGTGGACCCCAGCGAAGCCTTTAAGGTAATTTGCAAGGTCTCGCCAAACTACCGAAAGCCCCTGGGTCAGCGTTTGCTGGCAACAGCGGTAGCAACCGCGATCCGTTTGAGGAAGCCGGTTCTGTGCGCGCAGAAGAACCTCCTGCAGGCCCCGAACTTGGCTTGGCTAGCGGTTACGTAACTACCTGCATCTTTCCCGCTTGCTGCCGCTTCACCCAACCCCACCCCCTTCCCCTGTCCGGACTCAACAAACCCTCATTAGCTGATTACTACCAACCCCACACCCCCTTCCTCATCCCCATGACTAATTTGCGTTTTGTGAGAACTTGATAACCAGCATGTTAATTTGCACCCCTGCCTATACAATTGTAACGGCCCGATGAGAATTTATCGAAAGCTACGTATGCTCGCCAAAAACTCTTCTGAATTCTCTGGTGGGAATTTTCGCAACTTTAAGCACCTAGTGCGCACTGGCACCGCGGTCAACCAAAGGACTGCATTTAAGATCGTAATTTGGGTGGCGACCGGGCGTCTCCTACGATTTGCGGAGGCCGCTGCAATACGGAGAAGGAAATCGGAGCTCTGTAAGCGGCTGGATCATGTGATCAACCTCGCTTTGCCGTGGTAGCGATCGATAAACACATCCCCTCTCACGCCTCCCCCTTATGACCAACTGCTATCCTTTACTTTGCCCCCCCCCCACGCCCCCTCTACTCACGCTTTACTGGCTTTCACTGTAACACAAACAGCCTTCCTGCGATAACGACCGCCCTGCATCTCTTCCCCCTTAACCATGCGGTTGGATGTGGGGTCGCGAAAATGGATGACATCAATAAATCCTACCAGTCTCGTGAGCTTTGCCTCGCTCGAATTTTCACTTAAACGCTGCCATCGCGCGCATGTATCCAGTTGCTCAGATAAGATTAGTATTCTCCAGAGCTCCACTTCTTCGCCCTGGAGGTAAGGATATACCTTCCTTTGAGACTTCTTCTATGCGCGCCTTCGCCTTTACATGCTTCTGTGGAGCTGGTCGAACAACTAAGCACCTATGCAAGCAGGTGCGAGATCACCATCCTGCCTGGCTAAACCGAGGTATGGCGGGCAAAGTCCATACAGTAGTCACCGGTTATTAAGCCCATGGTTAATAAACCCAGCCACTTATTAAGCCCAATGTGGTCTGGGTCCGAGATGAGCTTAATAACCCTCGACTACTCTATCTGGCACAATTGTGACCAACTTGCTTGACAGTGGTCATCGGGGAGACGTCAACCAAGTATTCCGAGTCAAGCATAGAGTGCCCAGGGAACACTCCAAGTTTCTCCGTCAGCGGATGCTTGCGAAGATGTTAACTAACAGTCGGAGACCCCCTCCTCCATCCCCCCAGGCCACTTTCAGGAGAGCAAACGAGTCACATACCAACCACAAATCACTGTTCAAAGTTTAGTTCGAAATTAAGCGGAACAAAACCGTGAAAATCAATTGATTAATTATTTCATTTATTAGTTATTTAATATTTATTCTTATTATTTATTTATTCATTTCATACCTCGTTAAGTTTTTCATTCCGAATAGCCTGCTTTGTGAATACGAAGCTGATTTGACCTCTATGACAAGAATTTTATTTGTCTGACGTTCCGAAATCTGTCGCGACTCAGCCCTCAGATACAATAGCCTGCATTTTATAGAACCATCCTCTTGTCTGTTCAGCGGGCATCGAGGAAGGTGATTTTGTTGTTACTCGCAGTTTCTGCAGCAAATTTTATTGATGGGTGGGCCATGTTAAGCCTCTGTGCTAGACTATCGATGCTATTTGTCAGGCAAAATATATCATCCATGCAGCGGGCATGGAAATCGAGAGTATCTTTGAAACTGGTTTGCTCAACCTTGCTCATAAGGACATTGGCGAAATGGCTTCCTCAACGCCCTTCTATATAATGCAGGCTATTCTGTCACGCCTAATCGATATGAACCATCAAGTTGATGCGAGAGATGCCTTTCAGGTCATCTGCCGGGCCCCAGCACACTAATCTAAAGGCCTGCGCAAACGAGTGTTAGCCACAGCAGAGGCAGTGGCGATTAAATCAGCAGGTCCAGCGCTCTTTTGTCAGAAGACATTGATACAGGCGTTTTGTCTTCCTTGGCCAACTATAGACGGCGATCGCTCGCCACCCCAAGTGCCAAGGAGCAGTCACACGCACTCCTTGTGTTTGACGTACAGACCTCAAGCATAATCTACCTTGGGCACGTCCCCTCCCAAAGCCTTGAACATCCCGACTCCGTCATGCAAGCGAAGTTATAACGAAGAGACGATTGGAAAAACAACAGTGGGGAGGGTGAGGCATTGATCCGTCACTAGGAGGGAGAGAACAGCGTTGGCGGTTCACAAAAGTAGGCGGGTAGTACGCGTGATGTAATCTTCTCACATAAGTCCAGAAACACAGAGTTTTGTTTCAGATGGGTTGTGTCTGTGATGACATACCCGAGCTCCACTGAAAAGCTGCACAGGATAGCGCCAGCTGAGGGGCACGCGGGGGTCCGGGGAGCCAAGGAAACCTCCAGTCACGATGGCTGGAACCCAGCACTCTTGGCAGCTCTTGGTGTTCTTCACACGAGCCAACACCGTGTCAGCATTCTACAGGGGGAACAAAACAGGACATACTGACCAACAACATATATTTTCTGTGCATTCGACAGTCCTACGACGGGTGGCCTACAAGCAAATATACATGCACACCAAATCACGATAAATTTTCTCATATTATGAACAAAATAGAGGCTTAATCGATCTCGTGAATGCTGAAAAAACCTAACTTACCTGATAATAACAAAACTGCTGATTTAGATGATGTTTATGCTAGTAATGAGAACAACAGTTCTGCTGCTGATGATGGTGATGATGCTGATGACGATGATGAGGATGATGATGAGGAGGAGGAGGAGGAGGAGGAGAAGTAAGGTATGACCAGCCGGATTTGCATTTGGATCGGCTGATAAGCAGGACTGATTCTTTAAAAAGATGGCCTCCACAAAGTTAAGCATGAGTGAAATATGTCACAAGAAGATCGTTAAAATGAAAGCAAAATTTTTCAAAAATTCGAAATTCGTCTTCAAAAAACCTAGTTTTCGGCTGCATTCTAGAGGCCAAAGGACAACGGTCGACACTTGAGAAAAGTAGATGCGATTGTACAACAATCTTTGCTCAACTATTCGGTTTGACTTGAATGTAGGCATCAGGTCTCCAAGTGTCTAAGTCACTAAAGGTACGTTTTCTCTAACTGGAGGTAATGAAGCCTCGAGGATATGAAGATCGGTGCCAATTTGGAATATAAATAAGCGGTTTTGCATGCTAATAGTTGCGATGACGTTGTATGTGAACTGCGTACGTCAAGACGGCCTGCTTGATGAAAAGGATTTTGGTTCAAGGCAAAACCTAGTCAGGCCAGTGAAGGTGACGGATAAAAGGGAAGGACGCTTCGAGGCAAGAGACGTGCGGACGCGTCTATTAGTCAGCCAGCTACAACCAGTCAGCGGCCAGAATTTTTACTCACCAGATGATTGGCCAGTCAGCCCGACTGTGGTCCTAGCGAGACTAACGAGCACTCCAGCAGAGACACAAAACTTTCGGCGAGGTGAGCTACCCTACACGCCACCACCACTTTGCAATTGTTGGGATCAAAAAATATCAGATCAAAATCGAGTAAACACAGTACGTCCGTCCTATCTCACAGCAGAAGTCAATGACCAGCAATATACAAGGCGGGTTGCCATGAACTACCTGTTTGTGGGAGGGGGGTCAGAAACAAGGCCAACGTCCGGGAGCACGTGATAAGCAGTGTGGAATGTTGTTCATGAGAGAATGACATGCACTTAAAAGTTCTCGAAAAAAAACCATAATGCGAGTCCCGGGAAGTAACTTAGAACAGGTAGGCGCGAACGCTTGGAAAATAACTTGATTTGCCTGATGTCATACAAGCCGACTAGGATAACGGCGTGCGCTTAGACGGGTGCATGTTTGATGGTCAATCAAGCCTCTAGGCGCATGAAGGCACAACTTGATTGGACCATTTATAACTTTGCTTACTGCATACAGCCCCCATTCGAGGGACAATAAACGAATTCCTTTACCTTATGACCTTGTTCATACTGACAAGAAGCGACTGGAGTGGCACAAATCTAGCCTGGGAATCCATTACGACAATTTCGGCCTCAGCGAATTTAAATGTACGGCATAAAGTAGAAGGGATTTGTTGTTTGCGATACCAAAGTAAATCGGTAAGTATCCTACCTGCAGTGTCTGATTGTGAGTTATGTCCTTGATTGGCAAATTCAGATAATTGGGAACCTCAAAGAGTTGTCCATTGTGTCGAAAGCGAATGACCGAACTCTCATTTCCAAGGCAGCGAACAATCAAGCCTGCAAAAAACAGGTGTAACTGGTTTGAGATTATTGCATGTGAGCCCTCTTCTCATTGGCATGACCGAATATGTAAGTCTACAGCAACTCTTGTAAAACGAGGAGGAAGATAATATCAATTCTCTAGGTACGGCTGATGAGCTAGGCAATTAACGTACTCTGTGGGAGGCAATGAGAATACCCTTATTTATATGCTTGTTTTATTACACCAACAAGGGGCTGCAACGAAAGCGCAATATTAAGTATGCGAAGTGGGAGTGAGTGGACGGAGGGAAAATGGGAAATCGAAGGTTAATGGATAAATATGGTTCGACTGACGGGCAGACTTAACTCTAACCCTGATCTTAACCCTAAGGCCAATCAGAGCCTTATCTAATGAAGTACTAACCCCTTCTTATACGTGGTCATAAGCGTGACGCTATTGAAACATATCTACTTAAGCGTTTGTTGAACGGGCTCGAATGCCACCCAAACCGCGAACCAAGGAACCCTGCTTATCAAAGTCGTGGAGGAGCATCCCGCACATGAAAGGCGTTTCCGAAGTTTTGGCTAGATCTCTCACGCCTCTTGGAATAGGGGTTGCCCAAAAGCCTACCTGCACCATCCGACGACAGATTATGCGGGCGAAAGACCCTATACCTAAACAGAAGTCAGGCGTCGTTTACCGACTTCAGTGCAGCTGTGGGACGTGCAATTATGTTGGAGAAACCGGCCGACAACTTCAAACGTGGATGCAGGAGTATAAGCGGGCCGTGGGGAGGCTGGACCCAAGGTCGGAGGTAGCTTCCCATGCTGCGGCGATGGGGCATGACTTCAACTTTGACGCGGTTGAAATTGTGGGCCGAGGTGATGATCACACATCAAGGCAGATGAAAGAGGCCTGGATGTCGACCGATTGTTCAGTCAACCGCCGTATAAATTTACCGGCCCCTTTGTTGTTTTAAGGACCTTCCTATCCGGGGACGGACGCGACATCGAAAACGGGGGCCAGGAACAAATCCGGGCGTGAGGGGGGAGGATGGACCAAACGCTCAGGAGGCCAACACTGACGCACTTGAGGTTAGCACGCGGGTAGCCAACATAACGGCCAGCGTGGGCAGGCCGGAAACCACTCGAGACACCATGGGAGGCGACGGAATGAACACACGGGGCTCTGACACCAGTGCAAGCCGCATTATCACGCGATCAGCCGCCACCGCCGCCGCCGCGGCCGACATGCTTATTCCGAGCACCAGTCATGGGGTCACAAAGGGCGATACGGTGACAGGCAGGTGACCGAATGACGGGGAGACCGAGGACGCGGCCAGAGACACAAAGAGTGGCTCAAACGTGATTGGACGTGAAAGGACGGCATAAAGACGAGCATTTTGAGCCAGAGTATCCATTCTCTGAAGATGGGAAGACGAGACCACTAGTCGAAACGCAAGACTTGTAATAAACCTCTCCCGGTGAACGCTCCCCTTTCTTCATATCTACTTCAATAAAGTAAGTAGAACTATCATAATAATAAAATCTCGTGTATATGGCGTCACCCAACGATCGTTATTCAGTTTGAAATGGACACAAATTGCTCTTTTTTAATGCGTTTCCCCTAAAAGACTGGCTAAATGTCGAACGAGAAAACACGAACCTCTCTTGGAACTGGGAAGTTCATCTTTTTGTGTATACTGATACCTGTAGGGGAAAGTAGGTCGTGTGCCACAGATAGACAAGATGTTTAGCTGTCTTACACATTGTGCACAATTGAGCAGCCAGTTGATTGAGAGTTTTGGACAGGCGACTGAGGGAAGGGAGAGTGAGACTGACAATGGGGACTCCATCTTTATAGAAATCGAGCGCCTACCTCATTTTAACAAATTTAATAGTCTATGGATAATTGGATCCCCCCAAGTATTGCGATGGATTTATTCAAAAACTGACCTTACAACCCTTACGACATTCCCATAAACAGTCACCAAAATTGACTGGGGGTGCTTACAGTTTTTCAACGTGTCAGGAAACATGAGGAGAAACATTATGCTCAGCATGGAGGGAGCATGAAAGCCTTCCAGGGCCATTTAGTTCGATAAAACATGGGAAACCAACAAGTGAGCTAGAGCATTATACCTCTATTGCGAGTTCTGTTATTCCAACGGCCAACTCAAAGCTTGGCTCAAAGTTAAACAGCTAACTTACCAGGATAAAAGACACCGTCTTCAAAATCAAAGGCAATGACCCGAGTTTGACACCGACGCGTCAGCAGGTAATCCATCATCTTCTCCGACGGTTGTGGGGGCGGTGTGGCGGCGTGAACTGAGCCCGTAGGCGACTTTGAGATGGCAGCATGCACGTACAAATTATCTCTTTGCTCCTCCTTTTCCCGCACCGATCGCGGTCGGTTAGGATCCGGTGGCGGACAGAGTCGCATGTCATTCGGCGTGAAGGAGCCCAACTTCATCTTCCGCTTGCTCCCATACTCGGCATAGTCCCGCAGCGTCATGGTCTCCGCAAAACAGCGATCGAAAGAGGAGGAGCGACGCATCTCCGCGAGCTGTACCTTCCTCCGTGAACAGCAGGGCCCTGGATCATCCTCATCAGGACAGCACTCCGGCTGGAAGAGGCCCTTCCGTTTCTTGCAGGCCAGTTTTGCCGACAGCGGACTGATTGGCGGCTCCGACTTGCGCCGCTTGTGGAAAGGTGTGGTCACGCGGATGTCATCGATGGAGTGGTAGCCCAGAGTCTTCACGGAGGTGCCGCTGACGCTTTTGGCAGCGCCCAGTTTCGCCAGGTAGGGCAGGTAGCGCGGCAGGCTGCCGCTCGGCAACCAGGGGAACTCTGCCTGCTGTTGTTGCACGTACCGACTGTCCCAGGCCCAGACACAGTCATGCAGGGGACAGAAGCTGCCCTTCATGAAGACCATGTCGGCGGAGTTGGGGCGAGCGGGCACACAGGTGGAGGCGGCACCGGGTGAGGGCACCTCGGGGGACTTGATGGCTGTGGCGGAGAGCGGCCGAAAGGGGTGTCTGCCAGTGGCCAGGGTACAATTTGCGCAGGTGCAGTTCTTCTCCAGAATGCTTGCCAACGCTGACTGTGGCCTCGGCAGAGTCGGTGATCCCGCGGGGCTGGCCTCTGGCTCCGAAGCGGCATTGTTATTCATCTGTGAGGCGAAACTGTACTCTGCCCAGCCGACCTCGTCTTCGTCACGAGCTGCCTGAAGGAGACATTTGCAGAGCAGGACCGCAAGACAGCGTCGAAATAGGACTGCAAACACCGAAAACATGGCTCCAGCAATGACCATGTTAGAGGCTTGCAGGGCTTGTACGAGGGTTTCTGTCGGCACAAGCTGTAGCGTCCTCTAAAAGGATCAACGCGTCTACCCAATAAGGGTAACGGAAAGGCAATGCAAAGTAATCAAAATTATGCCTACGAATCCTTTTTTTAAAATAGTCCAACCCTTTTTTTCCGAGGGAAGCCTACTAAAATATGAATAGGAAGATAGGATACCTTGAACAGGAGAGCATACGAAGAAGCAACTGCATCATTTAAGGTATTCGAACATAAAAGAAGGACAATAGTATGTACACGTATTTCCAAACATAAAAAATATATGGCGAAATCTGTTGACCGACATTAGAATGCACCCTTGTTCCATCCACGGTAAATCATGGACAGACGGAGGGGAATCAGCACACTCCAACCACTTATATCAAGGCATTTGTCCCTGCTTCAAAAAACAAACGAGTGATTAAAGATGAAAGTTCAAGACTTTTGGCTTGCATTCAATTAAAAAGCATCGGGCTTGGCTTGGAATTGGACTGATCTCCGCCCCCCACCCTATCTGTGCTTTGTTGTCGGGCAAGTACTTTATGAGTTTCAGAAAGAACAGCCTCATGGTTCAGACAGATATCTCTCACAGCTCGCTCCGAGGTATTCGAAACTATCTAATTCTTCGAGTTTGCAGCCACTAGTCTTGCAATGTGCCTTCTCTCGGGCAGGGCTACAATGTGAGAACAGCGTTTATGGACAAAAAGGCTAACCTCGTTCATCCGTGACATCAGAGACTGTAAGTCACCAAAACCTAAATTTAACCATGTTATATTATTAGAATAGTCAAGGTCAGTCAACCGGCATCCGATCGCAAGCTCAATACTGTCCTCTTTATGTTGGCCCTTTCCGAGATACCATTCAGTGGTGTAGTTGAATAGAATAGGTGGCAGGACACAGCCTTGCCTAACGCCACAGCCTCATGCGAACTTAACCGTCATCCCCGTTCCCCAAAAACTAAAACACAGAACTTTGCACTGTTAAGATTATAAATTTGTCCTTGAATTAGGAACTCAGTTTAGGCTTTGAATACGGTTTGGAATAAAGCTAGGCCCTCGTTATCCGATTTCGAAGCCATGCTCCTGTGATGTTTTCATGTCCCCCTGGCCAAGGGCAAGAACGGACGAAGAGACAACTTCTTTATGCTTTATTATAAATTCCCTACTTATGGATTTATTAATTACATAATTTATTAACTTTCTAACGTTTCATGGCAAGGTGCGCTTGGTGTCAGTCCCCTCAAAATTCTAGGATTTCTAGACGGATACCAACTAAATAACGACTTCCGCATTATAGCTGGACAGTAACGCTTAATTTTTAGGGCAGGTATAGAGTTAGCTCTAGAGTTATGCATTATTTTTAAACTCTGGATGCTGTTCAGCTTGAAGGGGGGGGGGGGGTTAGGCCGATAGCAAAAGTCTAGAGTCGTCGCTTTCAAGGCGTAGGCCTTTGCTGCATTGTGACACGAAGGGGGTGGCGATGCGAGGGAGGAGAACGTTCAGCCTTTGACTTGTGCTTGTTACGGCTGCGATCATGACTGATCTAGCCGGCCTCAATTATGTCCCGTGTGGTGCTTCTCCACGCGAGACGGTCCGTGACCGCAGACCTAGACAGTTCAAGCCATTCTCATCGCCAGCGCCGGAGACCAAATACTGAAGGTCCGAGAGCCACTTCTATGTCCTGACGGACTGAGTCGAGCCAGAATTGAGTTGACCTTCTCTTTGACGTTTCCAATTAGGCAACGGTTTCAAGTCAAGGGCAGTAGCATTGAGCTCTTGAGGTTGGTGACGAGGAACGTGTCCAAACCACTTCAGCCGTCTTTCCTGAATGGCCTGGGATATCCTTGTGATTTTGTTACAGCGAGTGTGGACTGTCTCATTTGAGACGAAGTCAGTGTACTCCACTCGAAGGATGTTCCTCAGACAGAAGCGGTCAAAGACTTCCAGTTTCTGTTCATCCTCCACACGCATAGCCCGACATTCGCATCCGTATAAGAGAACGGGCTGCACAGATGCATGGTACACGCAGATCTTTGTTGATAGGGAAATGTCACGTCGGGTCCATAAACACTTCCGACGGCTGGAGAACAATCGTTGTGCTGCGTCAATTCGGGAGACAATATCATCTTTACTCTGTCCGTTTGGCAGCAACCTTGCTCCCAAGTACTTGAACCTGTCGACTTCTTCAAGCTGACAGCCACTAATCTCGAGAGGTGCCTTAGCTTCGCCAGGGGTGCAACATGAAAACACTTCGGTCTTCCCAGCGTTTATGGACAAACCGACCAAATTTGCGACATCGTTCACCCGCGACACCATAGACTGGAGGTCGCCAAAGCTTGATGCTAGTAAAGCGATATCATCGGCATAGTCGAGGTCAGTCAACCGGCGTCTGGGTGCAAGCTCGATACCGTCACTTTCTTGTAGGGTCTTTCCGAGAACCCAGTCAATGGCGTAGTTTAAGAGGATGGGTGACGGAACACAGCCTTGTCGAACGCCTGACCGAATAGCGAAGGGTTCTGAGAAGTTGTTGTGGATTAAAACCCGTGCAGTGGTGGAGCGGTAGTATGCCTTGATCATGGCGATAAGTTTTGGTGGTACACCATCAAATGCCATTATCCGCCATAGAAAGTCACGATGGACGGAGTCGAACGCACTGGCAAATTCAACAAAGCAGATGGCCTTTGACGCCGAGTGAGCGAGGTACGCCAAGCCCACGCCGGGAGCCGCACTAGATTGACAGCGCGGGGGGAGAGGAGAGCGTTCGCGCCCGACTGGCGTTGGCAGAGGGGGTGACGCCGGCAGGAATTCATGCGGGCCTTGGGCGCGGACGTATGTCTGCGGACACAGGGTCAGGCAGCTACGCAAAGGTGACTTACGAATCTACAGGAAGCTAACCTAATCCAGAGTTTTGCTATGGGGGATAAGATTGAGGATTGGGATGGGGGTTCGTCTGCCTGTATGCCTGCATATTCAGCATTGCGCCTTTGGGACTTAGATTGCCCGCAGGACTAGGAAACTGGGTAGAAGATTTCTTGAAGATTCTGATGACTAGTGCTGATAGAAGTAACCAGGCAAGTTTCAGGTAGCAGCTCCGAAGAAGCCGATGCGACCACTGGAACATGGTGTTTAGTGGCCGGACGTTTCAGCACCTCTTTCGAAACCCTCCTCAGAGACAGTGGCTGAAAAGAGTAAAAGGGACAAAATTATTAGCCAAGCCGAAAAGTTGCGGACGACCAGCAGTCCCAATGACAGCAATTCGAGTTGCCGAGTCGCTATCACGCCACGTACCGAAATCGGTCACATCACCACACCAAGTAAGACCTCCAGTGATAAACATGATGACTGCCATCCAAAGTAGGCGTTCGCTTGTCAAGTAACATCACCCTATATGCGCTGCATCATTTTTGACCCCCTTTTACAATTCTCTGCAATTTCCCCCGAGGATGGTTTCAGAAGAAATTTCGAAATGTCAGGCCGATAATCGCGATGGCAAAATTCTAGAGTCGTTGGTAGTGGGTAACTGTGCGCCGATCTGTTACATTGGAGTTGAGGTAACACCACCTGATGACATACAATGAAGCAGAAAAGGCCTTTCTGGATGTCCTCTGTGTTTGTCGGTAATACTTGGGTTTCTAGAGTCGTTGCTCTAAAGGCGCAGGCGTAGAGCGCTTGCAGTATGTCGTACGTTAATTGGTAATTGTTCACTACGCCTTCCTATAGGCGAACGCGAACGCGCGCATTCACGCAGGACATGCCTGCCCTCTCAATCTCTTTCCGACCTCACGACCGTGTATGGGTTCCCCCGCGCAAGCAGGCGTTGCGCGGTCCCAGCGTGGCCCTGATTTCACCGGGAAAAGGAATCAAATAAAATAATCTATGTCAGGGAATTTGTCTGCGAGGCCGAACGCGTTCAACCTTTGCTGGCGACCTAGGGGGCAGCGACGAGCAATATAACAGGTGTGACATGGGGGGGGGTGGAAGACATGAGGGGTGTAAGGCCACGGGGGGAGTAGAGTGTTTACGCTGTCGGCGCTAAGGCACCTTACGAATCTACAGAAATCTAGACGAGTCTAAATTTTTGCTATCAGGAAAATAATACGTTCCAGTGATCGCATCTTCTTCTGACGACAAATTTATTGAAACCATATCTGGTCTATTTCTGAATGAATGAGAAGTTTTGCGATCCAGGTGTTTTCATGAATGAAGAAGAAGACGTAGCGAGCATCAGGTCAATTGACATACTGCTCTGAGCTTTCGAACCCTTAGAGGAGTCCATATTCAGAGCTGA